>VCCN01001259.1:2421376-2442880 GCA_006491835.1 Architeuthis dux
TGAGCAAAATAGTGTCAACCTAGAAAAAAAGTAAATAGATTAACATGCTATATTGTTGTCAATTTGTATCGCTTGAGCATAAAAAGTTACAGCCAAAAACGTGAAACTAGGTATTTAGCGTTTTATAAGGAAACTTTAACTTTATAGTACAGTCTGTGGATTGTGGATTTAATACTTGGAGATATATACATATATATGGTGTACAATAGGATTAGGGCTATCCGACATAATGATGATAGGAAAAGAATCCGAGGGTTTGTATTTGAATTCTGAGCTGGTAGGTTTTATCAGCAGGGTAGAATCTTCTGGTGTGTGCCTATTTGTTGTGTGTGTGGGGGGGATGCTGGTGCCTGCTGTGTGAGGCTAGAGAAAGTCATGAGTGATGGGATTTTTTTATCAGCGGTGGTGGGGGAAAGGGGGTTAGCAATGGACATCAGTTGACCCGAGGTATGTGTGTGTATATATGTGAAGGGGGGGGGTCTATGTAGTAGTGGTTGTGTGTGTGATAGTTAGGATAGATGGGTGGGTTTCCTGCATTTACTATGTTGATTAGAATTTGGTTATTATCAAAAATAGCTGTTTTTAAATATTGTTTAAAAAATGAGCTATAGTTAAATGATAATGAAAGGAAAAAATAATCCTAAAATGAATAGCAGGATAGGTAAGTCAATAGGTGAAACAAAAATTGAAAAATATATCAAGGTCATGGGATACTACTTAACAGTGGGGGTCAGTTCCTATGTCTCTGTTTAGTGGTAGTGGTAGTTTCATTTCTGGCTAGATTTGTGTGTGTGTGTTCTTGGATGTATGCGTGTGTTAGTGAATTTTGGTGCGGGACTGGTGTCTGTGTGTTGGGCTCATGTTAGCCTGTTTTAATTTGGAAATGTTTTTTCATGGAGATTTTATGCTGTCTGGATATAAGTTTCACGGGGTATGGTGATGTTGTAGAAGCCGGATCTTTGTGCAATGGTGTCAGTAGTAGCAATGATGGCTGCCTTGATGATTTGCTGTGTCATTTTGTCATTGACGTGTTTGACAATTCTGGCTTGTTTCAAGTTAAAGTTGTGGTTGGTTTTGTTTCGGTGGATTACGAGGGCATTATAACGATTGTCTAATATTAGAGCACGTCCGTGTTCCTATATACGTTTTTTTGAGAGATTGAGATGTTTTGCCAATATATACTTTGGGACAGGTGTTGCATAGTATTTCGTTTATGCCAGCCTCAGGGGTTGTGTATATATGTCTCGTTAGAAAGAGAGTTTCATCAGCTTTCCAACAGTGTATCTTGTCAATTTGAATCTGTTGGGCTTAAAATGTTATAGCTAAAAAAGTTACAGCCAAAAACATGTGTTATGATATACTGCCACAAAAAGGTTATTCCGGTGTCAAACACCTGTGCAGAAACGGAGGTAACCCGGCCACCTTAGGAAATAGGTATATGCGTGGGTGTCCAAACAACAGGATGTGGAAAGTGGAAATGACACCTGCGTGGGCGTTCAAGAAACCTATAAAGCAGACCCGAACACAGAGCAGACGCGGGCAGAAAACTTGAGACCCAAAAGCAGGGGACAGAGACCCAGCCAGGAAGCAGACCGCCTAGGGCTGGGAAGGCATAAGACCAAGTTCCCCTGTTGGGAACGGTCTCTCGACACCCGTCATCTCTCTCCCACTCTTCATTCTCTGGCCGATGAAGATGTATGCTATGAAATAAAAATCGTATTTTTACAACCAGCTTTTTCTCTATCCTAGTTCAGCATTTCCTCCCGCAAGTGAGCAACCCACGACAAGACATCTCAGGACATTCATCCCACTATACAACACATGAAGCTAGGTATGTAGCATTCCTTGAAAGATTCTACATACCTAGCTTCACATTTTTAGAATCCTGAGCATGCTAATGGTGATCGCCTCCCGACCAGCTGGCCAAGATATCCTGTGCAACTTATCCCAGGACGATACCCGAGCATGCCACAAAGACCCCCGAAGGGCCGTGGTTCTCTGAACTTCGAGGCCATAGCGGTCTCGAAGAACAAATACTACACTTTGATCTCAGCCAAAAGGCTGCAAAGCCAAAATATAATTAAGGAAGCAGCAGAGATGTAAAGCAACATTAAAACTAATCGAACAGAGAAGAAATATGGAGATAAAAATTAAAGAGGATGAAAACAAAAAAGCAGAACTAAACAAATTAATAAATAAAAGAACAAGAACGGACTAAATGCAGTTTTGAAATCCTCTATTTTTGCTTAAATACCACCTATTACATTTGTGCTTATGAAAAAAGCTTCATGGTCTTGGTTTTTTTTCTGTTATTCTACATAAAAATGCACTTTGTTTGGTACCAAATTTGTAAATGGTGTATTTACTACTGGGTTTGACCATTTTTGGCTGAAATTTGGCTGGACATTTCATGGGATGTTTCATTCGAAAAAAGAATTACAATGAAATTTTTTTAGGCAATCATCTTGTTGTCACCCCTTCTGATGGTGTCACCCAGAATGGTACGCCACTGAATTATAATAAGACCTTGAACAGTCTTGTTTTAAACAGAGCAGAAAATCTTGGAACAAATTTACAGCACTATTCAAGTTACACCTGTATTATGAAATGATCTGTTGTAATAAACCTTAAGGGAGACCCAAACCAATTCTCAATGATGAAGAGTTATCAACAGCAGTCCCCAACAACCCGTGAACAATGTTTTGAGCACTTTCTAGAGACCTTAGGACTTCAATAGCGATATATCACGTCATCTCAAGGCAATAGGAAAAGTTAGGTTGAAAGAAATGGGTCCCACATGAACTGAATGAAATGCTCCATGACAGTACCTACCCCACACCACTCAGCTGTCTGTGTCCAAGTTTACAGAATTAGGATATGTCTTGCAGCATCCTCCATATTCACCTGACATTCCTCCTACAGATTATCATCTTTACTAACATTTTGAACTTTATATCCGTAATAAAAAGGTTCAATAATAGGGAAGCAATAATTTGTGCTTTTACTGAATTTGTGACCACTAAACACCAAAAATGTCATAGAGATGGCATATTATCATTAGAGGATCATTGGAAAAAGATTATTGCTTCAAATGGCTCATATTTTGATTAAATATTTACTATCATCCTTCATCTTATTATTTTTAAAAAACAACATTTCATATGTTGCAACCTAATATAAATGTAGCAAATTCAGGTAATTTTGTAAAGCATACATATTTATACAGAGAAAAAAAAACATCATCCTGTACTTTCAATTTTAACAAATACAAAATAATAGTACTAGTACAAAAATCCATTCTTGTCTGCTGTAGCAGTGTTTTTTAAAACTATTTCAGTGGCGTACACCCACAAGTCTTTATCAAAACATTACATTCATCTATGACTAAATTTCCTTATGTTTAATCATTTTATCTTATTCTCCCTAGTGTATAATTTTTTACATAATTTATTTTATATCAAGAGCTTGTCTGGTTTCCCCATAAACGTTATATTACAGTAATTTTTGAAAATATCCAGTTGCTTTGAAATTAGAAAACCATAAGTAAAGAGAAAATAACAGAACTCAATATCTCTTCATTTGGCTAGAAATGGCCTCTGGTAACTTCTGGGGTCAACCTGACATAGCCTAGTCACAACAGGGATTTTGAAAAAAAAAAAAGAAAAAAAAAAAGGGGTATTTAGAGAGGATGTATAGTCTGCTTTTTGCAAAATACTGGACAGTTTGGAAGATAGGACCAGCTTTCTTTGCAAGGAGAATGTTTTGACGCGAAGCGGGATCATGCTGACTCAAAGTGTGAGAGAAAAAACAACAATGCAACAGGTTTTTTGCTTCAAGATAATCCGATCTTTAATACATAAGAAGAGAAAATGGTAGATAAAAGGATGTAGAGGGAAGGTTGGGTTGGGATGCGAAAAAGGTGGGATTTTCACGAGGAGAAAGACTCACAGTGGCGTGGCTAACTCCGGCTAACAATGTTCAATACTTTGTCATTACAGATGGCCAGTTGCAAGTGACAGGTAATGATTCTGGATTTCTTGTCACTGGCAGCATTTCCTGCCAATTCGAGAATCTCAGCGCCCAGATATTCCATGATGGTGGCCTTGTAGACGAGCACACCGGCACCGACCCTTTTGGCATAGTTGCCTTTACGCAGAAGAGGGTGGATACAACCGATGGGGAATTGAAGTCCGGCACGGGATGAACAGGTCTTCCTCTTTCCCTTAACTTTTCCAAGTCCTGTCATCTTGCTGTGTAGCTTGGAGTAGATGTAAAATCAGAATGAAAGTTAGCAGTTCGGTCCACAAAAAGGGGGGAAGCCCCCTTTTTTTTTAGGTCTTGTCTGCAAGGCTGTTGAATGCGAAGAGAGTGGGAAAGGCGCTTCTCATTGGTTGAATTTCAACCAATGGCAAAGTGTTCAATTTTAACCCCTTTAATTTATTTGGGGGTAAGAAGGAAAATTGAGGGAAGGGAGACAATAATATTTCGAATAGGGAGTCTTGTGAGACTTCATGCCAAATATTAGAATATATAGAGAAAAATTAAGTTTTTAGGGTTAGGGTTAGAATTTCGATTTTATCGTTTCTCCAGCTAATTCTAGAAACAAAGACGATTCAAAAGCTGTTTTTTCTTTAAGCAGTATTCAGTGCTTATCTGCTGTGTAATCAATTTTTTTCTTTCCATAAAATGAAAAATTTCCCGAAGAAATGAAGGTCATATTCTTTCAAAACACATCAGAAAAATACATTTTCTTGCAAAAACACTAATACTACGCAGAATCTTTACCAAAAAGGTTAATAGGTGGGAAAGTGATGGGAACACAGACTTTTTGCACACAGCGGTGTATATTACAACATGTCTGACAGAAGAACGCGAGAAAACTGCAAAAATTCTTTTTACCCCTTTAGCTTTTTTCGTTCTTTATTTTCGAAAACGAAATCAAGTTTGCCGGCCTGCTGCTTTGTTAGTCTGAGATAATCTCCACCAAACCAACTTATGGTAAAACCTGTAATCAATGTTAACTCCTGAAAGTGAACACTCGGTGTAGAATACTGTTACTACGTGATTTGTATTTAAATATTAATGCACCGTAGCTTATACCGGTTTTATTTTCAGAAAAAGACATCAGAGTAGTAAAATAATAAAATGAAAATACTAATGTCTATTTTGCTCAACGTTTGTGGCGAACAGTGAACATTTTTTTTTTTATTGGTTATTGTTGTGTTATCCATAACACTCGCCTCAAACTATGAACACAAAACAACAACAACAACAAAAAAAACCACCCTATGAGAATGTCGTCAAAATTATCGTCTACTAAATATCTCCGGGTAAATTTACAGGTGTTGAAAAAGAGAAATAGAAGCAGGTTCTATATTTGTTTAAGCATGTTCATGCTAAGAATTTAAAAACATTTGTCTATTGATTGCAATTAATTTTGACTACTTAACCATCATCTTAATTTTTAAGTTGTTTTTATATCACAACTCAACTTGGTCCGTCACTACGGTTGAGAGCAACAAAAACAGATAATTAGTAGTCAAAATTAATTATAATGAGTTACAATATAGGCCTACTTCGTCTAATAAAAAATAAAAATAATAACAATAGCGTAGGTTAACAAATAAAATAACGATTTGTCTAGGTTTTAAATGGTCTACGAAAACAAGTGATATAAATCAATCGCTGTTATCTTCTGTATTGATTACTGTGAAATAAATATTTAACGTAGATGAGATCATTAAAAGAATCTACGTATTTTCTTTTTTCCATTTTTAATTGATTTATTTTAATCATGATGGCAGCGTCAATTTGTTGCTCTCCTCAATAGTCAGCTGTCTTCACACTTACATCCGGCTAGATTGAATTACAATCAGAAAGTGAAGAAAACAATGACATGACTCGCTTGCTATAAATGTCGAGAAACAAATAAAATGTATAATATAAACTCTTATACTAACCTTTATTCGTTGAGTGAAGGACAGATACAATCAAAATAAGATCACTAATCTTTGGACTTAGCACGTGTCCAATGCGACATCTTATGACAACAACACCAACAGCAAACTAGCGGCCAATTTAGTTCACAGCTGCTAGAGGGAAGGATAACTTTGTTTTGATTTTGTTTTCCCTCAAATTAATAATAACTCTTACCTTACACTTATGTACTTCACTAATAGTGAATCTAGATTTTCGTTTTATTTCAAATAATTAAAGACTATCCTTTTAGTTTTTATTTTGCCAAAAAACTATTCAATTTCGGTCGACACCGGTAAAGACACTGACGTTAGGTGGCGCTAGTAAAAAAAAAAAAACTCGGACTTTTGTCAAGAACAGTCCGAGGTTTAAATTGTTTTCCAATTATTTTACTTTTCCCAGATTTAAGGAAAAAAATCTTTTGTTTTGCCCTTGTTATCCTACGTATATTTGAATTATATTACTAATTTAATAGTGCATTCTTTCGCTGGAGAATTATATCACAACGCCGAGCTCACTTCTCTTAACCCTTTTTAGGGCTATAGCCTTTTTTTTTTTTTTTTTTTTTTTTTTTTTTTTACTATAGCAAAAAAACACTACCGTCAACTAAAACTGTCACCAAAGGTTTCTTATGTTTTTAAGCTGGTCCGTCTGGCTTTTTTAGGCCGATATATATCGCCCGTGTAGTGTTTTGGGCTATGTTATCGGCCTGACAGTGCTAAAGGTTAAATTTTCAAAATAAAGGCAACTCAACAGAACAGTGAAATCATTATGGAGTGTGTTTGATAGCGATTTTGTTTCTTCTGCAAACAAATGAGGTTGAAAGCTACATTTTCCTCTCTCAACCAAACTTCCAACTTATAAATATGGATGATTACCTTTGCTTTGCCAGACAAAAGATTGCCTGCTTGAAAAGGCCTAACCACCTGCTGTCCAGTAAAGTCCGTATTTCAAAATGAGTTTTCTTTTATGGTGTTTCTGCTTACGGTCTTTACTTTTCCTGGATTGAGTATTTAAATCTTGAGGGTTTCCATGCCAACGCCATTATATTATTCTTTTTTACTACTATCATACTATTAATACGCTTGTCACGATGTACGTATGTTACGCTCTCATTGGTCAAAAACTGACCAATCACGAGAAATTTGAATAAAGCAGATGACGAATCTAGGACGTTTCGGCCGCAAATTTTGTTTTTAAAGGCTAAAATTACTAACTAGATGGCATTTAAAATGAAATAGAATCAAAATATATAAATCTACGCAATTTACAATAATAATAAGTTAATTCATGTTAGTTGTTTAGTATTTTAGAAATCTTTTCAGCTGATTTTTTGTTTTGTTTTTCTCAAGTACTTTTATGTAAGACTTTCGCTTCTTACAGAAATTTGTGAGTGTTTAACATTGGGTCTGTGTGGGTGCGAAATTTTCACACTCCACACCTGTACACACAAATGGCACACATTAAAAGAAATAGGAGAATTCATGAAAGAAAAATTCCATATTTAAAAACATAATAATCTCCACGTTTGCCATTTTACTGTAGACAACAGAGGCGTTCATTTATTTGTCATGTTACAATTACAAATTTGTAAAATATTATTTTATTACTATTAATTAAATAAATTAAAACATTACTTATTTTATTTAAAATATTCTTTATTTTATTTAGAAAGAAAGAGGGGAGTTAGGTAGTTAACTAAGACTGTAGGAAGAGAGCGGAGGAGAGAAGTTAGGTAGTTTACTGAGGGGTAGGAAGACAGAAAGGGGGGAGAAAAGAAAGGTAGTTTAATAAGAGGGTAGGAAGGGAGAGGAGAAAAAAGAAAGTTTGGGGTTAAGATTCGTAAGTTTAGTCAAATCTAAAAACACTATTTTTTTCAGGTAAAATTGTTTGTGCTTTCAATCAATAAGACCTCCATTACCTTTGGAAAAATGTCACCACCCAGGCAGACCTGTGTGGGTCCACAAACTAAAGTCTTATGGATTGAAAAAGCACAAAAACTGATAAAAAAGCATATCTTATTTTCAGATTAAATATATGTACATCTACTTTGCTTTTTTTTGTTTTGTACGTTTTCATTTGTTATTCAATTCAATTTTTAAAAAAGTATAAACTACTATGGAAAAGAAGAAATCCAATTATAAGAAAATAAGTCAATATTTGCCCTGAAAATAAATAATTCACAGCCTAAGTAACCAAAATACTTAGTTTTGTACGACGGATGGTCTTACTGAAAGTAAGGGTAGTTCAGCATTATAGTTACATGGTAAATAGAACTCCCACTAAAACCATTTTTTTTTTTAGATTTTTTCAAAACTGACACTTTTCCATACTCATTAATTGAAAACACAAAGAAATTTTCCTAAAAAATCTTTTTAATAGGATTTTTGGCTTTGACTGAACTTACAAATCTTAACCAAGTTAGGTAGTTTACTGAGGGGCTAGGAAAATTTTTGCCTATGAAACTAATACATGTTTGTATAACATTTAGATAAAATCATAGACTGGCAACAAAGATTGGAAGGGATAACGGAGAGAATGATAAGATCAGAGACATGATATAATGGATAATCTTAGTTGTCAACACCCATGGAATTTCCATGGATCCAGCTGTAACAATTTTAAACCAAGGACGAGTGTTCTTTGTCCCAGTTTGGTTAAACTTCAGAAAGCCTAGCTGGTTAATACCAAATCAAGCCTTAAATTCTAACAGGGACACTTGTTTACTATGTGGTTAGTTTTCTTTAAGGAATTAAGGCTAGCATTACTGACAGATCTGGTCTATCATATGTATAACTGGCTGGGGTACCCGGCATTGCCCAGGAAAATAAAACTTCAAATCTAACAACACAGGAAAGCAAATGATATTTTATAGATATTTCATAGAATTAAATTTTGGGCGGCCCGCACAGGCCAGTGTTTGCCCTCAAGCAGCACTCACTCTCCTAAAACTATAAAAAATTAATTTTTCTCAAAACAGAATTCAAGTGCTCACTTTTGGTGCTAGTACTTCGCATGTCAAAGAGGACCATTGGATTTAAATCATGCCCAAGTTTTATTGATGTGTTTGGGTTGGGGTTATGGTTAGAGGTAGGGTTAGGGTTTTTGCTCTAAGAAAACATATTTATTGTAGAGTTACGGTCAGATTCCTTGTGTCCAGCTGGCATAAGCACTGAGCACTGAGAGAAAGAAATTCCCATCCATGCTTCCCGGACGGAAAGTAAGGTTCGAGTTTAGCATTGTAGTAACATTGTAAATAGAACCCCCTCTAAAAATTTTCTCAAAAATGACAAATTTCCAGAAGGTTTGTGAGCACATGAAATCAAAAGAAAATTATATTTTCCACGCCTCTAACCACTCGGCTATTGAAGCTATTACGATTTTTTTAAAAATAAATGAATCTTTAAATGGATGCTTATGAATTAGGATGGAAAAAGAAATTTAAAAAACATTTGACCCCCCTCACATGTGTGTAAGTTCAAATAAATGGTACAAAAACTTCCCTCGGATGATGTTGATATGGATAACGGGTCTAACTATTATAGCTTTGGGGAAAGTCCCAGATGAAAAAAAACATTTTTAGATAGACTTTTTTTAGGTGAGCGTGAATGCAGACCCTATACAAATCGACCATTTTCTTTTTGCAAAATTTGATCAAAAAACATGTGCTGTAGGTAAATCGAGACCTGCAGTTTTTGAATATGCCTTTGTTTTTGCTCACCCCATACAAATTGACAATTTCTTTTGTGCAAAATTCTACCTAAAAATGTGTGTTCAAAATTGAGAGTAAGGTTGGTATAATGACAAATATTAACAGATTAAAAATGCAACAAAAGATTAAGTACTCACAGAGATCCTTTATTCATATATTCACAATGACCACTGCTGATTTTGTTTATGCCTTTGTGATGTGCAGTTCTCGACTTATAAGAGCACAAACATACATAGATACACACTTTACTACTTTATTATATAGAAGAAGATGTAAATGCTTTGCTTATGATTTTACTAATGAAATGCATTGAAAATTATGAAAAATGAATTGTCAGTGGTCAGGAATTAAGGCAAGTATTACTGGCAGAATAGCACTATTATATGTATACTATATGATTTTATAGAAAAGTTTGTCATAAGTAATTGTTTCTTGGTTATAAAAGCACTTTAAGGTAATTAGAAATCTATTGTCAAAATTTGCACACATAGAATGTTGATAATTGTACATGACTGAATGAAATCATGAAGTGTCAATGATTAGCAAAAAATACAAAATGTTTCTGTTTATTTCAATTACAATGCTTTTTCAATTCATTATACTGGGAAAATACCAATAAACAGATTCATAAAATGTTACATTCTGAGACATTAGTAAAATATAAATTGTATTCTATTAATCTCATCACGATAACTGGCTGTTCATTCATGAAGTGTATGTTGGGTAAGTTCCATCTTCAATTGCAACTTCTTAAAATGACTAGTTGAAAAATCAGGCAATCAGGAAGTTTTAGAATTTTAATATTTTATAATGTCTACAACACTGAAATTGAAAGTATTTTACATTTCCATAGTTTATTGTTAGTTGAAAAATTAATCCTGAAAAGTCTTGATACAAATTTTACTAAAAGTGACCGGATATTTTGATAATCTAAACAAACATGGAAACTTTATTTGTGTGAGCCAAAATTAAAAACAAATATACACTGATTCATTCAAACTGTTGAATGAAAATTGAAGCATGACGAGGATAAATTAAGAAAAAGGACAAAATAACAGAAGAATTAACTAATACAAGATACCCCCTAGCATGGACAGTGGAATGAGAACAGTCTACTCCTGTGGATTTAATGAAGGGTTCAGTTTGAAATTCTGAGAAGCACCTGAAAAAGGCCAGATGTACCATCTGTGGCTGAAACATTGTGATATAACAACCAAGATGACAACAGATTGGATGAATCAGTGTATAATAAAGTAGGGACAGTATATCTCTGTCTACAATAATAATTTAAATTGGCCTTGTTCAAGGTTCAATAAAATGAATGAAAAACGAATTTGTATGTAACATATAACAAATTTATTCATAGAACATATAACAATAAATGATTGAAAGGCAATGCTTCTTGCATTGTGAAATGTTCATGAGTTTGATTTAATAGAAACAAAGTTTGTAGAATGCAAAATGTCTTTTGATTAAGAAAGTTTGTAATAACACTTACTTGGGTAGTGTGAGTGTATGTATGAGTGTGTGTATGCATGCATATATATATGTATGTAAGTCACTTACTTGTCTCGTTGGTGAACGTCTTTGAATACTTTGCATAAGTATCTTGTGTGAGTGTCTTGCGTGCACAGTTGAATGCGTGTGTGTGTGTGTGTGAGTCATATGACCGTACCAGTAAGCAATGAGGTTGCACTGGCAAATCTTGTCAGTCATTTGCTTATATACAAACAAGGTAGGCTCCAAACGACATGCTTTGGGTTTTGTGATTCTTGACTTCTGTCTGGCTAATAAATCGTAACTGTTGCCAACTTATTTTTATATTTTGAATTATTGCCGGAAATAAGCAGATTTTTGCACAAAATCAGGCTTCACTTTACTACTGACTTTTATAGTTTGTTAACACATTAAATTGTACTGGGGTAGTCCCACAATAATGATAATTCCTCCTTGTAAAACAATTTTTTTCCATTCAGATCACACTCTGCTCAAAGTCCTGGATCTGCACTTGCAGAGGTATGCAAAAACAATTAATTGAACAACACAAAAACTTTAATTTTCAGCAGCTTTATTGAGGTGAATAAGAAAAACGTACAGATCGTGTTTATCATAGTGATATGTCCAAATTCTTTTTCTATGGAATTTACAAATATATTTTACAATTTATTACAAGCAAGTATACAGACGCCAATCATTACACATAGCAACACCTTTTCAACAAAAAACGGTTTTAGTTATCGCAAGTGTTTAATTGGTAATGATTAATGTTGATATTTTCATGATTAAAATAATACAGGGCTTTTTTTCTAAAGCGTCAGATTTTGTTTTTGTTTCTGATGCTTTAAGCATATCTACAAATCACTGCATTTCCTGGCATCAAAGACACTCCGGCCTCAAGGATACACCCCAATCTTATTTGCAAAACTTTGAAAAGATAAAACATAAAATTACGGTTTCATCACTTTTAACATATTGCTGTTTTACTTCTTTGTCACTTAATAATGTTCCTTTAAAGTCAAGGTCATTTGAGGAGAGTGAAAATAATATTGATATACAACATCTAAAATTACTACTAGTCAGTTGGCTCATCTAACGTAGTACCAATAGAACAGGGTACTAGGACTGATTAAGCATACCTTTTCATATATAGACAAGGACTCGTTCCTTATACTATATAAGACTTATGTCCATCCACACCTCGAGTACTGTGCACAGACCTGGTCACCATATTTGGAGAGAAATAAAAATCTTTTAGATTAAGTCCAGAGATGTGCAACTAAGTTAATACTGGAATTAAAAAGTATGAGTTATAAGGATAGGCTAAAAATAGGAGAGATTGGGGAGACTTAATAGAAATGTTCAAGATTATGCATGGTTTAGAAGTAGTAAACCCCAATGTATTTTTTACTAGAAGGGACAGTAGAAGCAAATAGAAGTAGATTGAATATCAGAAAATTCTTTTTTAGCAATAGAGTGGTAGAACTTTGGAATAGATTACCAGAATATGTAGTGCTATCAACAGATGCAAATTATTTTAAGAGGTATTATGATATTTATTATGCCACCACAAAGGCCCTAAATATTGTGTAAATATGATTGTTATGATGTGTGCTTGTATATACAAATTGCATACTTTTTTTTTCAAACTAAAATAAAATGTTCTAAAATGTTCAATAATGGAATTAATTTTCATGATTATGTATATTTTTTTTGTTATTCATGATACTTTTGTTTCTTTATTCTTTTTATACTTAGTAATTGTATAATATATAAACTTCATTCAAAGGTCATATACAGGAGTTCAAATTACTGTCTAGCATAGATTACCTTCCTCTGGGGGTTAGGATAGGCCTATGAAAAAAAGTAAACTTTGGCCCATAGGATACAGGGTAAATTTGCAAGACTCATTTCAGGGGGAAAATAGCGTCTTCGATGCCAGATAATACACTATATATAAATTTACAAATTACAAAAAGTTACTGCTTTGGAGTTTTAGTTGTTTTTTTTTAATACTTTGAGTTTTTAATTTGTACTCAGTTTATTTTTAAGCATATTTATTCTGCTGTTGCTTCAGCCAACTCTGAAGTGCTTTGTAAAATGGTCAGTCAGATATGAGATTACTCAACTGTCAGTTGCTATAACAATGAGCTCTCAAGACAGTGTCAGGCTGGCAGTAGAAGTTTATATTATGTACATTATAAATATACAAATTCCACACATAAGATACAATATTACACTTAATTTTGTTTCTTCAAAAACAGCTTCATTGAATTGTTGACTATAAGACAAACAGAATTTCTTTGTCTATAATATTAGAAGATTCATTAACATTCAAAGAGTTTTTCAGACTCATTCTTTTTGTTATTTTTGTTGTTCCTACAGCTTTTCGGCCCATCCATTCTACAGCCTTCTTCAGTTAGACTAATGTGGATTTTAACTCAGTGTGACTTTCGCTGCTCAACAGGGACACTGTAAGGAATTCATTGTTTAACAAAGAAAGGAGTTAAAAAAAACACTTTACAAGTGTTGCTGCTTACAAAAAAATAATTTCTATTTACTACTGTTTTTGACTTGGCACTAATGGAAAAAGGATCCATATGGATAGTACACCTGAAGAAGGCCATAGAAACTTTATGGGAACAACAAAAATAATAAAAAGAATGAGTTCAATTGTCCAAAAGAATTTCTTTGAATTTATGTTAGAATTATAATCTTCATATCTTCACTTTTTAATGATAAATCCTCTTCCCTTTATGGATTTTTTTAATGTCTGGCAGTGATCAAGGAAGACTATAACTATTTCCAACTAATATCACCTTTATATCCTTCATATGCAATGCATTTTTTCTTTAATTTTCAACAAAATCAAGCACTATTTCAAATATCCATCTACTAAAGTAAAGCAGATATCTATAGTCGGATGTCCTTCCTTGTGAAAATTAAAAGGCAAATTGGTAAATTACCAATAACGGCTAATGAATCTCACCAACCAATATTGGATATTAAACTGCAGATCATATGATATATATCATATCAAAAGAGTTATTTCCTGGGACTGAGTAAATCATAAAATATTTCAAATAGTTCTTCAGACAATTGAACTCCTTCGTTTGTGTTGTTAACACAACATTTTGGCCGATCCATTCTTCGGCCTTCCTCAGGTGTAATATCCGAATGTGATGGGGTAAACAGAGATTGCCAGAAAACACTGTTGGAAACAGAGAAAAATCAAAGAGGCAGCACATATCAACATGTCGGCTGAATGCATTAGTCAGACAAGTGTGGAGTTCAACCTGATGTGGCTTCCGCTACTCAACAAACCCAAACCTGACAAGGCAAGGATAAAGAAACTCCTGAATCCTACATTATAAGGGTTACTTACTTTGAAATTAAAAACTTCTGTTTACTCCATCACATTCGAATATTTCACCTGAAGAAAGCCGAAGAATGGATCGGCCAAAACTGTGTGTTAACAGCACAAACAACTAGAAGGAGTTAATCATCCAAAGTATTATTTGAATGTTAATGGCCCTTCTCAAAACTTTAGAAAATATCCATAAAATATTTGTACAAATTTGTTCTATTTACAATTGAAAGTAATTCTCTTCATTTTGACTACTTAGCAAATAGAAAACATTGCAAAATTTTACAATTACCACTGTCTACTACTGTGAAAAAGTATTCTCTTTTTTTGTCAATCAATGTTCCTTTTAACAATTTATAGCTGGTCCCAAGCCTGGGTGAAGGGGGAGGGTTGGGTGTGGGGCTAGCAACTCCACCCTGTAAAAACCTACTAGCCACTAAAGTGTGGTTGCGGCTCTCCACAAGAGTCTATAAGTATAAACATTTTTGGGTACTTTTAAAATTTTCAATTGATATGCAATCCACAATTCATTGTTGGTACAGTAGTCTACTTCATTAAAACATTCAATTTATTCTTGCTTAGAATTTCTGCTTTTTTGTTGGTCAGGAAAGAGGTTTTTAAAATATTTACAAGACAAATCAAACCCTGGGTCTTACAATTGTCAAATTTAAGATGTTTCAACCATTGCTTTTCATAATAAATCTTTTTGCGCTAACTATAAGTTGTACATCATGTGAGATGCTTCGGCCTTCATTGTTATTACCAGTTTTCTTTTCAAAGTGTTATTGGGCAGTGAGAATTCATAGCATACTTTTATGACATATATAGATACAATATTTATGATCATATAGCTTGTAATACAATACAGAAATTATAAACATAAAAAACACATATTGCAGTCATTTTCAGTTAAAACATTTTTTTAAATTATCAGCCAAGTGCTTTGATGGTATACTGGGCCAAGCATGCAAAAGGTTTTATATAATAGAGCATGGTTTATGGAATATTTTTTTAAAATTAACCAGAGATTACCAAGAAGTTTCACGAATACTGAAATAGTCTACAAATTCCAATAATCCACATATATAAAATGCAATGTGTATTCATATATATATATATATATTCTTGTGTATAACACTTTTCAATGAGTGCACAGATATTACACTCTGATCCTAGGCAGAGGGCAAGTGAGTGACACTTTGGTCCTAGGCTGAATGCCCAGATACCCTGATCATAGACTGAAGTGCTGATCCATATGTAAATAATCCCATCATTTTTTACTAAATAAGTACTAAATTGCCTATTTTTAAGAATAGTTTGTTAACCTCAAGAATACTTGAGAAAATTCTAGATCAATCTAAAAAAATCTAGCAAGTTTGTTTGAGAGTGTTCTATATTATGCAATTTTTTTTGTCCACTGTAATAACACATGTGGTAAGTGGTGGTGGTGGGGGTGGGGGGGCTATACAGTAAGTACAAAAAGATACAAAAATTTCATTGGAAATGTAAAAAGACATCATATTTTTGGTATATTGCATTATCATTAAGAATTAACTGGTTTTTGTATTTACAATATTTCTGGCAGTAATTTCAAATAACTTACCTGAACAAATTCTCTCAATAATCAACCAAGAGAGTCAACACCAAGTAAAAAAAATACAAATTTTAAAAGGAAACTTTAATAAATTCTGAATAAAATCTTTATTAAATTAATAACCTTGAAAACGAGAGACAAAAAAAAATAATATTCAAAAAAAAAAGGTGGGCATGATGGGGAGGATTTTGTTCTTTAACAGATGATTTGTCATGCAAACAAAAAAAAAAGTGTTTTTTTTTAACTGTCACCATGATTTTTTGAAATATTTTTGGAGGTAGCAGACGTTGTATTTGGTAGGAGTTGTAATGATTCTGATTTTAGAAGATCAGAAACTTTTAGATCTTTCTTTGGGGAAAACACACCGAATCCCGATATCTGAAATCACAAGATTCAAAATTAATTATACATTATTGCATAAATATCATTTTCTGTCTGTATAATTCTTTGTGTATTACACATCAGTCTTTAAAAGTAAACACACAAACACTGCTGGATCATTTTACATGTAAACATACAGAGACAAAATTGGCTACAATATAATCCATTGTCTTAGTTTTGGCTACTATTTACCTTCTGTAGCTGCCACCAGTACAGAAATAAATTGAGAAAATAATTTCACAAAGAACCAGGTGTCTGGGGGTGAAGAATGGAGGTAGTGAGCGGCTAGGTGTCATCATATGGCACTTTGTGATAAAAAGCGATGCCCTCAAGGGACAGGCAGAGTCGTTTCACCCGGCCTTGTCTCCAGCTAAAGAGAATTTAAGTAGGACCAAAAGTCTCCCGGGACACCTCTGGTGAATTTGTGGATCTCAGTCTCACGAATAGGGGACTCCAGATTTGATCGCGCCGAAGCTGGGGTCAGAATAACTTGACCGTAGGACACTGGGGTTAATGAAAAACACGTGTTTTAACGCACACGCATTTCTTTGCCCATATTAAGAGACCCAAGACTGACCACATCAGTCTCACAAACCAACCTTCAGAGCGGTGCACAAATTTCTTCTCCTCAGAATCACGACACAAAGTCCTAAGAGAATCTACAACCAGCAAAGGGCGAATTATAGTAAATAGGACTGAGTTTTCACCTTCATCTCAAACTTCTATGCTCTAGTCATTTTGTGTCTAAATGTACGTTGTATATTGTTGCTGTTTAATCATACTTTGCTTGTATTTATCGTTTGTGTGTTCAAATGCTATGTATGTTGCATATTGATGATTCCTACTGTTTTAACCGCACTTGTATCTGCCCAACTTGCGGCTTCATCGTTGTATTGCAGTTTTCTATATTCAAACGTAAACAGTATTCATGTTGATTTATTATGTTTAACTGTACTTGTGTATTTTTCCTAATTCACGGTTTCATTGTTGTGGCAGGTTTTCTATGTTCAAAAGTAAATGTTATGTATGTCGATTTATTATGTTTAACCATACTTGTGTATTTTGCCTGATTCGCAGCCTTATCATTGTATTGCAGTTTTCACGTTGTACTGAGCAGTGTACTAGACATTGTACTAGACGTTGTATTAAGACGTTGTACTAAGACATTGTACTAAAGATTATCTATGTATATCACATTGTAATAGGACTTCAGAGAATAAAGATCGTTTATGTACATCAGTAAGAAGCGTCAGACCCTTTCACTTTCCTGTCTTCTTCATTGAACAAGCTGGGCTGTAGTTACACCTTTATCTTAATCTTTAGTTGTTTTTATTACAACTCAACTCTGGCCTTCACTCTACAACAGTGAGCAAACAGCGTGGATCAGAATTACAGAGTATACTCCCAGTGAGATTCAAACTTATGTCCCTCTTGCCACTGGGAGCTTACTGTTTGCTCGCTGCCATAGAGTGATGGCCTGAGTCAAGTTGTAATAAGAACAACTAAAAATTAAGATGAAGGTAAATAGTAGTCAAAAATTAATGATAATGGTTGACAATGCTTTATCTAATAAGAAGAATACATAATGAAATAATAGGCTATGAAATGTTTTTTCAATTGACTATCATGAAATCAAATTTAAACATTGCCAAATAATGAAAAGATTTGAAAAAACTTGCTTTTTCTCACTACTTTCTAAATGTAGTGTTAGGTTATATATATAAATCAATGTTTAACTGTAGCCTCTAACCCAGTGGTTCCCAATGTTTTCGAGTCATTCCCCACTTTTGTCAATAAGATTACTAGTATTCCCCTTTCGATTTATTAAGTTGCAACAAAAAATAATTTCAAATAATAACTTTATTTTACGTATAATTAGACAGATTCATACAAAGTTATCTATACAAGATATTCATAACATTTCTTCTGATATGTGGCTCAAATCTAGGTAATTCAAATTTTGCTGGTTCTGTATAAGTTGCCCTTTGAAATTAATGCTTATCATGAAAAAATATTTCACCTTGAAAAAATATATATACGTATATATCAATGGGTAAATAAAAATAAAATAAAATAAATATATGTGTATCACAGATTTTACAAGCATCATCTTAAATAACTTCTGTCATTAGGAATTATCATTATTATACATTAATTTATTCAAGCTGGCATTCTTATTTAAGTTGTTGTAGTCACAACATTTCGGGCCATTGTACCCACTGGCCTTCTTCAGGTACCTGTTGTATTTGGTAAAGTTCTTGGATTTTCAAACTGACCCTTTATACAATCCATGGGGGTAGACTGTTCACATTCCATTGTCCATGCTAGTCAATTCTTTATTAATTTGCCTTTGTGATGCCGTTTCTGCTGCTTGTTCCACTGAACCAGAGTATATATGGATTTTACTGCTTGACCCAGAGATTGAACTCACAACCACCAACTAAGCTGCATACACTTTACCAATGCTTATATCCACTAGGCCATTGTCCTTTCGTTAATCAGGTGGTGTAATTGTGACTATAACTACCAACATGAGGACACCTGTTCAACTCAATCAATGTAGAATCATCTTAAATATTCAGCATCTATAAAATACAGTAATCCCTTGATATGTGCAGTCTTGATTAATGTTATTTTGGTTAGAGTGCAAAAATTTTGAAAAGTTTGAAAATGGTGGAATGAAATATTTACCATAAATAATAGCTTGAAATAGAAGATAAAAATTACAACAATCAGCCGCAGGGCTTGTTTATATCCGTAGAATAGACATTTTGGATTATTTTTATAACTTATTACATTAGAGATCAACTAAGGGAGGCAATTGTATAGAGTTTAACTAAGGGAGACAATTGAGGAATGTAATAATATACATTAGTCTAAATTGTTTTTTTATTTTCCATGATTCATTATAATCTTTTCCATTGATTCTTAACTTTGAATAATGCAGTTTTGATATATGCAGTGTACATTGAGGATTTATTGACCACACATATCAAGGGATTACTGTATTTACATTCATATGAACCCTACTTTTGATTAGTATAGTCATTTTATATTTGTGTCAAATTACATCAAGAAATTATTAAAATCTATTTTGAATATAATCTCAGCAAGACATTTGTTAGCTATTTTTCTGTTATATTGTCTTAATCACAAGATAATAGTCCAAACAAGATAAGGTTATTGATCCTTAAGTCATCTTATCTCCTTTTTTTTTATAATATGAAATTGGATATATAAATTCCACATTAATTTTGTTTTGTGCCGAGTATTATGTATTAGTTCATTAACCAGTCTTCATTTTTATAAATCACCCCTTCATAGCGATCAGTTCTCATGCTTGTAAAACCCTCAATGTTACTTTATATAATTTCTTTTCATTTATTTCTTTTTTTATGTTTTGGAATGAAAGAAAAACAAAGGCTTACATCTGGCAAATCTTCTGATTCATCCGAATTGTCACTGGGATACAAAATGTAGCCACATTCTTGTAATTCTTGTTTGGTCACCTCCTGACCATCTAGGTGGCTCAAATTTGGCAGGTCCTGTATAAGCCGCCCTCTGAAATTGATAATTACCACCAAAAAATATTAGATTGTAACGGATACATATCACATATATGTATTTTGAACACAAACAAAAACACTCCAGTCATTGAGTGAAATCATTGACACACATACTTTCCACGAAACATCCAGGTTTAGAGTTTTTCCTGAATCAGGTTATCTGTCCACAAGGGCCTTTCAGATAACCGACTTACCAACATGAAAATATACCACTTGAATTGTAATTCAATATACATTGCAGATTAAATGTCTAGAAATAGACTTGTACCTTGTCTATCCCTTTTTACTTTAGGAAGTTGACAAAAACCACACCGAAAAGCTAACATTTCCACCAGCCTTACACCTCCCTTGCACCTTCTTCTATAAGAAGACTAACTCATTTTGATCTTCATCCACTCTTAGTTCTGTTGCCAGCAGAACTAAAGTCGATCCAACAATGTTCTATTTCAAATTACGTACGTACACATTCATACATATACACTCTCTTTCTTACACACACTAACATCTTCAACAACCAAAGTACCTTTTATTCTATTAAGAAAGTAGTCAACAAAACTTGTAAAAGCATTCTTCTTCTTCTATATAGATGAGAACTAACCTTATTGATAACATGCATTCTGTAATAAATATATTTCTTATTTACATATCTTGTATCTGGTGTTGTCATTTTCCTGAATGCAACTGCATTTCACTTCGCTTGCATCATACATGTATTATTCCTTTTACTACTGCAGGAAGAAACAGAAAAAGAAAGGATCGACTAATCTTTCTTCACGCACATCACAAACCATAGCCCTTCTACCTCTCTCTATCTTCAGCACCATAACATACAGTCAGTAAAGCTATTACTCTATCTAGATTTCTCATAGCAGCCAGACCCATAGTACTATTGTTACTACTACTACTACTACTACTACTATTATTACTACTACTACTGCTATCAGCTTATTACTACGATTATTTGTTCCAAACTAAGTCAGATATTTTTATTAATATAATAAACTTAGCTTAGAAAATTAGTGTAATCTGATGTGACTGGAATGAATCCGGATTTTTATACATTTGCAAATAAATAAATAAATAAGGGAGACTACAATATTAGTAGCATTTAATATTATCTCTCTTGACAAATCATTAATTATAATATGGTATAGGTGAGCACAAATGCTGACCCCACACTATTTTTATTAAGTTGTAAATCACCCTGATTATTTTGCATTCTTTAAGATAGCATACTTTAGGGGAAACTTAATTCATTACCTCTGGCTACAATGCTCCGTTTTTGCTTCTTAAAGGTCAAATACAGATAAACAAAATCAGACTTTTAGTATTATAAAGGTTATGTTTTTATTTTTTCAAATCTCTCTCTCAAACTGCTTAGTAAATGGTAAACAACTGATGAACCTTCGAA
>VCCN01001259.1:2443799-2457236 GCA_006491835.1 Architeuthis dux
AGGTCTATACAGATGTAACTATAATTGGCACAAATACATAGGTATATTGTCTTGCGAACCAATCTCCAGCATGTATATAACGAAACAAGCTAAAACATTTTTTTCATCCATGCGTAGTTACACGAGTACACTCATTTTTAATGTAACATATATTCCAGAAATAGATTCACAATTGATGCAATACTTGAACCCTCATTAACCCCCCAGGCATGTACAAAAACATACTAATAATAATAATAATAATAATAATCAAGTAGACGTGCAGTTTTAGACATGGTTTTGTTTCATTTCAGTTTGTTTCATTTTTAAAAAATTAAAATCCAAGGGAAAAGTAAATATGACCAAACCAAAAAGTTTGTGGCCAAATGCTTTTCAAAACAACTAAATTTGGCAAATTTGGCCATAAAATGACAACCCTGCTTTGTACAGAGGTCTCTATGTCCTGCAACCACCATTCCACCACCTAATCACTGCTTCCACAGACTTTCTGAGACAAATATATACAGAGAAAGAGAGATGTGAAAAAGTATACATTTACATACATATACAGTGTATATGTATGTAACTGTATACCTTTTGACTTTTATATCCCTAGGTTCAGTTTGGGGAAGTTATCTTTTCGTCCCAGACACATTTTCTACCGTTCCCATGATGACATTAATATCGAGCCCTGTGGACAGTCAATTTTAGCATTTTCAAATCTAACGTAAATCGCTGCACACTACAAGCTGAAGATTTGTGTACACAGTAACTTTACCTCACAATGTGCTGACCTCTGGTGACCTCTAAAGGTCAATTTAAGGTTAGGTCAATTTTAGCAGGCATTTTCAAATCTAACTGAGATGGCTGAACCCTACGGCATGCAAATTTATGTACAAGTGTAACTTGACCTCAAAATGAACATGGGATAGGTGGCGGTGACCTCTAAAGATCAATTCAAGATCAGGACAATTCTGGCATTTTCAAAAAAGGTCAATTTGGGCATTATCAAATCTAACAGATGGTTGCATATATATATGTATGTATGCGAGAGTGAGAGAGACAGACAGTGTGTGTGGATAAAATGTGCGATATAATGAGAGTGGATCAATGTCTGTAGCCTGACATGTAGTTATTAGCTGAATTTTGATCTGATATTTTCACTGTAATATGTGCAATCAATGTGACCAATACTCATCACTGAATTAAGTTCATTGACAAG
This sequence comes from Architeuthis dux, assembly GCA_006491835.1. Taxonomy (NCBI): domain Eukaryota; kingdom Metazoa; phylum Mollusca; class Cephalopoda; order Oegopsida; family Architeuthidae; genus Architeuthis; species Architeuthis dux. The sequence continues at coordinate 2,445,001 of VCCN01001259.1, forward strand.
GGTCGAGATTATGTTTATATAAATATTTGTTGTGTAAAATAAATGCTTTTTCATCATTAGGCTACTGATTTATTGATGTGACTAGGTAGATAGATATTAGATTTTACAACTAGTATCTTGATTATTAAATATCCATGTGTACTTTACATATCAAATATATCTATGTGTAATTTACATATTCAAACATATCTATGTGTAATTTGCATGCCAAACTTAATTTTGATTAATGTGGTTATTTTATATTGTATTGCTTTCAATTGCATCAAAAATCTAAAGAAATTATCAAAAAATTGCAATAAAGAGGCATTTCTGTCTATAAAACAAACTAGCATTCCAAGGGAAATTATGAATCACCGCCACCCATATATGCTGTTGGGGGTGATCAATTAAAAAGTTGGAAAATTGCCTTTTGTTGGGCTGTGATCACTAAAAAAGGTCTGAATTTTTTAAAAACAAGCAGGCACAATCTAGTGACCAATTTAGCATAAACTTGCATTGCATATTGAAACCCCCTCTAAAAACCTATTATGGGGGGAATTTTCAAAAAGCAAAAAAAACGTTTTCCCTTCTCATTGAGGGGAGTGTGTGTGCAAAATTTCAAGTTTCTACTATGACCAGTTAGGGCTGGGGGAGTCCAGATACATAGATACATATAAATGTCAGAACATATGAATAACCTAAACCCGTGTTGTTGTGGGTAGCAGTGATTAGTTCATTGAATTTTATGGATGATGTTGAATGTGACATTCAAAAAATTACATTTTTAACATGATTGGAGGTTCCTCATTTATAGCTATTGAACAAATGTAAAATCTTTTTTTCTCTCTCTTTTTTTCCACTGGGTTTAGTGCTTTTGTAAACAGTTAATCCAGTGATTCCCAAACCTTTTTGAATCACACTGCCCTTAGTGCATAAGGATTTTTTCAGACACCGCCCTAAATCAGTAAATACTAAACAATTGCATTTACTTTTTTGGATCAAGTTTACATCAGGCACCCTGAAAATTGTCAAATTGAAAAGGGACACATCTTGCCTCGACACCGGAAATATTCAAAGTTACTTACATTTAAAAAGAAAACAACCTATTTTTTATCAAATGTAAGTAACTTCAAATATTTGAGAGGCAAAATGTGTCCCTTTTTGATTCAACAATTTTCAGGGTGCCTGATGTAAACTTGATCCACTTTTTTTCTATAGTTTTGAAAAGGGTCATTAACATTCAAATAGTTCTTTGGACGATTGAACTGCTTCTGGAGAGAGAAAGACACCACTTTCCTCTCTGGGAGGAAGTCCAGATTATTGACAGAAAACACTGTTGGAAACAGAGAAAATTCAAAGAGGCAGCTCATATTAACATATCAACTGAATGCATTAGTCAGACTACTGTGTGGTTCAACCCGATGTGGATTCCGCTGCTCAACAGGCCCAAACCCGACAAGACAAGGACAAAAAAACTCTGAATCCTACCTTATAAGGGTTACCACCTTTGAAATTAAATACTTCTGTTTACCTCATCACATTCAGATATTACACCTGAAGAAGGCCGAAGAATTGATTGGCCAAAATATTGTGTTAACAACACAAACAACAAGAAAGAGTTCAATTGTCCGAAGAACTATTTGAAAATTGCATTTATGTTGATGTGGTTAGGTTAGTTAGGTAAAAAATGAATCATGTAATTTAAATTCATAAAAAAGTTATATATTTGTTTCCTCTTTTTTGTTTCCTCGTTGATGCACGGTCATAATGATAGGAAGTGACATCAGAGATTTGAGAAACTGTGTGATGAACAACAGGTTCACCCATCCCACTTTTAATTATGATTGATGCATTAAAAGTGGGATGGGTGAACCTGTTGTTCATCACACAGTTTCTCAAATCACTGATGTCACTTCCTATCATTATGACCGTGCATCAACGCATTGAGTTACAATTGCCTCGAATTATTAAAAGTTTCGGTAAAGATCCACTTTTATTAACCAAGTTGAAAAAAAATAGAAACAATTTTTTTTCGCCACTAATTTTTTGTGCTTTTAATCTGTTAGATGCTAACAATCTTCTTGGGATTTTTTATTTTTCAGAAAAAATGTTTTTTAAGGTTTTACGAATGGGTGTTCTATTTACAATGTATATACTTGAATATACTTCAAATAGACTTTTTTTGACAGCAGTTAATTGCGTCATTAAGCCAGCTTTAGTGTAGTTGGGCTGGGTAACTGTATGGTAAATGGGACAGTTACTTTCTGTCCGTTGTATGGAAGTGAGGCTTCGAAGTATTCGGTTACTTCCCTTGTGAGACTTCGTTGATATTTTAATGACAATTTTTCTGTGCTTTCATGAAGGTATTTTGATGGGGGTCATGCGGGGCTCCCCGAGGGTGCATGTGTGTCCACTACAAAGATTGTTAGGGTCTAATGGATTAAAAGCACAAAAAACTACTGGCGAAAAGAAATTGTTTCTATTTTTTTTCAACTTGGTTAACGAAAGTAGATCTTTACCAAAGTTTCAGGAGCTAATCGTGGCGCACTGGGGAGCCGCAGAGCACACTTTGGGAATCTCTGAGTTAATCAATGAGTAGCCAAGATTAGATTACCTGTGATCCGGATGAGATGTGCATGGATTTCCGGTCAGATTAATAATCATGAGATTTTCTGGAAGCTCCTCTGAAAAACAAATTTATAGAACATAATTCCAAAGTGACCACTTATTTACCTCTAAAAAATCTTAGGCTAAAAGTGTGAGGGTTAACATTGTTAGAAAATAGGAGGGATCGGGGAGACTTAATAGAAATGTTTAAGATTATGCATGGTTTAGAAGTAGTAAACCCTCATGTATTTTTTACTAGAAGGGGGTACAAGGGACTGAGAGGCCACACATATACAGTAGAAGCAAATAGAAGTAGATTCAATATCAGAAAATTCTTTTTTAGCAATAGAGTGGTGGGACGTTGGAATAGATTACTGGAATATCTAAATGATTTTAAGAAGAATTATAATGTCTATTGCATCACACACAGGTTTAAGGCACTAGATATTATGTAAATATGATTTTTATGTGTGCTTGTATATACAATTTGTATACTTTTTTTCCACACTAAAATAAAATGTTCTAATAAAATGTTCTATATTCATTCTGAATGCATTCACTCAAAGAACAGGTCTGGTTAGTCACTGAATAGAAACCGTCACATGACCAACATATTTTGGCAGCACGCCCTGTTGGGTGTAATCAGTTAAAAAATAGGAAAAGTGATCAATGAATAAGTTACTTCTCTCAAATTTTGTTGGGCAGTGATCATTAAAAAGTCTGAATTTTCAAAAAACAAGCATGAATGCTGCCTGACACAAACTAAGGGATCAATTTAGCATAAACTTACATTGCAAAAAACATTTTTTCTAGACATAATAAGGAGAAAATGTTTAGATTTTCAGCCCTCTAGCTCTATTGGTGCAGACTGTACATGTGATACATATATACATAGCCAGAGAGACAGACCAACTTAAAAACTGAAGAAACCTATGTTGATAGTGTGGAGAAATCTGTCTCCATATTGTTTATCTTTTACCATAATATTCGATATCCCTACCCAATTGTACACCATTCATATATATATGTACAGTACCTGTTATAAGTATTTGAACAAACAGCTACATTACTCCTAATCGCCTGGGTTTGAGATGTAAAAACAGGAACATTATGCAAGAAAAACAATTTTTTTGCAATCAACATAACAAGGGATGCATTTAGTCATGTTTTGTGGTTCTGAAAGCTAAGTTTCTTGAAAATGTTTTTTTTTAAGAATTAAATTAAGTTAAAAAAAAGCAAGTTGTTTTTTTTCTATCCTTCTAAAATCATGTTCAGAATATTTCAAGGAAATTAAAAAAGTGAACTCTTATTGCTATATGGAAGAGTTACAAGACTAGTAAATTAATTTTGATCCCCTCTTTGTCCAGAATCCATAATGGCCCCTGCAATCTCAGGGATTGAAAACAGATTTTGTGCTTGTTCAAATACTTATGAGCAATACTTTTATCAATGATAATTTATACATAAACAAAGTATTGCTCATAAGTATTAGAACAAGCACAACATCAGTTTTCAATCCCCAAGATTGCAGGGGCCGTTATGAATTCTGAGCGGGGGGGGGGGTCAAAATTAACTTACTAGTCTGGTAACTCTTCCGTATAGCAATGTGAGTTCTCTTTTTTAATGTCCTTGAAATATTCTTAACAAGATTATATATATGATCAGTTTATCGATGTGGATCAAGATTTATCCAACAGATTTAGAGTTGGATTGACAAGTCAGAAGGCCATGTATGAACAAATGAGATTTACTTTAATTCAACGTTTCACCGATCCGGCTTTGTCAAAAAATTATAATGGAGATATACAGAAGATGTTTCTTATTTATGTAGGGTTCTTGTTCACTTCAGTTTACTGTTTACTCCAAACAAACTGAAATATGAAAGTAAATTTAATTAAAAACCGTTGTTTTTATTTTTATATCTTTAAGTTTTATTTACTGCATATAAATTGAAAAGGATGACGTAATTTAAGTAAAAATCGTAGTTATGACAGTAACTTTTAATACTTATAAAAAGTAACAATTAAGATTTGGTTTTAACTTATGTTTTTGTATCTGTTAATTCTTTAATGACAGGCATACTAATATTTGAATTGAAACTCTGTTGTCAAAGATATTTTTTCGTAGTGTTGTACTCATCTTTGGACCGCAACATATTCATATTTTTGGCAATAGAGTTCGATCGTAAATAATACCTGATAATGTCTGTTTTGATTGTATAATTTTCCACTAGAAATAATAAAATCCTGCTATGTTTTGTTTAGAAGAAAATTAACTTTCTATAAAATAGTGGTAGGGGTGTACTTATTTATGGGTGATACTGTATGTGAATAAATAAATAAAATAACATGAAATAAAAGATATCAAAAGATGGTGAATAAAAATTTTAAAAATAAGGTACAAAATATAAAAATAAGATAAATGCAGACTGAGTGGGTAATTTTGAACACAGTAATTAGTTTTGTTTTGAATGCATTTGGATTCATTATTTCTGGTTAAAAAATATAAATTTTAATGCAGAGGAACCACTAGCTTTGTGGTGTAATAACATTTAACTGAGTATTAACAGTAAAATGTAATAAATTAACATTAAAACCTGGAAATATTATAAGCAATGAAAAGAAAAAACAAATGTTAAAAAACTATCATTTACTCACCAACATCAACTTCTTCAATGAGGTTATCAGACAAATCTAAAAATGCCAGACGTTTCAAATTAGACAGGTTTTCTACCACCTCAATTTTGTTCTTTGATAAAGAAAGATATTGGAGATTTGGTAAGGAATCTAAATTCTCAATTGTTGTTATGTTGTTCTGAAACAGATGAAAAAATTGAATTTGTTATATTTTGGGTTAACTCATAATATTATAATTGTTTTAGTTACTACACACATATTTGAAAAGAATTCATGGTTTGACTTTGCAAACAAAGATTTAGGTGGGGATTCCATGTCTATTGCAGTTACGCTGATGGCCAGTGAGACTCATACACGACAGGCAAGTCTTTCCACAGCACCAACTGGAGAAGGCCTGGCAACTGGAGGGAGTTCTGGTTTTACGGTGTTGCCTCTTTTCTTCTGCTCTAGCTTTTCAATTTGCTTCAGATAGAGAGGTTGCCTGGTTGTCTCCATATCTCCCTGTCAGTAGCTTCCAATGCCCATTGGTGGTAGTTAATTGGGTCCTTGGGTGATTGGGTAGTTGATGAGGGTGCTTTTTAAGGAGTCCCTGTATCTCTTATGTGGCGACCCTTTGCTCCACCAGCAAAAAGATTCTCAGACACTGAGCTGTCCAGTATTGAAAGCATAAATTACTGCAACCTAAAGGTCAACAAAAGCCATATTCTAAGCCATAGTATTAATGGTAAATATGTAAGAAAGAGATAGAAGATAGCCAGAGAAAATTTACTAGTGGATCAATATTCAGCAACAACCATAAACATTTAATTCATAAAGAAAAACGACCCTGCAGCAGCAACTAAATCACTTAATACAAATATCCCAGAAAACACTACAAAAGTTTTCTGATTCTACGGATAAATATTTATCTCTTTCATTTCTAGTTAAAAAAGATAATTATTTCTATAAAAGAAAAACGCTTTTGTAGGGAAGCAAATAAATAAATTATTTCTTTATATGAAATATTTATCAATTCCAAGAACTTATAGAGGTAAAATTCTGAACAGTTGCTTCTCTTCTCTTAAATCCATTGTAGGGCTGAATACTGCTGACTCCATTACTGCTGCTCTCACAATTTTGACACACACACTATCAAATTAGATCATTGGACATTGGAAGCACTTTAAAGACTTACCTATTGTGCTCAACTAGTTCATTAAGGTACAAATTAAATACATAGTATGATGTGATATCCTAAAGTTCAGGAAATTAATCGATCTGTTCATTTATCAAGTCACTTAGTGTTTTCTGTGTCTTGCCAGACATTTCACGCATCTCTCAAAATCACTCTACCAGGAAATAAAGAACCTCATCATCTATCAGTATTTTTTTCTTTGAGGAAGCCATTTCACACCTTGTTCCCTCAACTTTTGGTAGCATCTCATATATATATATATATTTTCTGTATTAGGTACTATTGATTTCCTGAGAGTTGACTTCTCTGGGTGTTTGGAATCAGTAATTATTTATGTTATTTTTGGATTAATAATATTTAAGATACTGATGGAGTGCTCTATGAATGTTGAAATATTCAGAGCTTAAGTAGTAATATAAAGAAAAAAGAGAACTCAGATTTTCCGATACATGTATTTCATGATACGTATTTACACATTCACATTATCAGGGTAAATGTTACAATATAATACTGCTGATTTTTCTGCAACCCTCTGTCTCTTCGCTTTGACCAGTTGGTGGTGGTGCAGATGTACGCTTTCATCTGGTCATGGTGAATGGTATTAACTGTTCGGTCTGGGTTTGGAATCATGCCTTTACACTGTCTGTTTGTTTTGGTCAGATAGTGGTGGGGGTGTACACTTTCCAACCCTTTCTTAGTCTAACGGTTTCTAGCTAATAGTGATTTATAGTGGCTACGTTTCTCATCAGTTTCCATGGTTACTCACTCTTCTACTTAAACTTCTGTAGTTACTGGGGGTGAGTTTTTTTATCCATAAGAGTTATTTTGTTATGATTTTTTTCCTTAGTTATTGGGTGGATTTTAGTCTATACTTCTGCATGTGTCTGCACGTTGATATTAATTCATTTTTCTAGTTTCTGGCTTGATAAATTGCATACAGCAATGAAACAGACTGTCAATCTGTAGCAGACCCCATAATAAATATATTAAAAAATTTATATGCTCTGTTCTAGAGATTTATTGATTTATTCACTAAAATATTGAGCACTATCTATTTTCAACATATTGTGTTTATTTTTTTTAAAACACAAAATACACATATATATATATATAAAAACTCATGACACACGTAATACACGAGGAAGATAAAAGAAAGAATATATATAATACTCAAAGGAAAACAAAGTGATCTGGTTGACAATGTCTTTCATTCTAGTAGAAGAATACAAGAGGTACTAACTCAAATGTTTGGGGAATTTGATTAGATTGACCAATCTGTTCCTTTATCACATTACCTAGCATTTCGCATGTCTTGCTGGACATTTCACACACACAGGAAATAAAGAACCTCATCATCCATCAATTTTTTCCTTCTTTGAGATAGCCATTTTGCACCTTATCAGTAGCACCTTTTATATCCATTTCTAAAATATGGCTTTGCAAAATCGATAAATTTTTTATCTCTGGATATTAATTAAAACATTAAATAGGATTTATGTAGATGTAATTCTTCTTGTTAACAATAAACACCAGATGTTCCCAGGTATAATGGGTTAAAACACATTAATTTTTAAAAAAAGGGTTTTAAATAGTCCAAAATGTAGATGATGAACAGCTCTCCTCCCTTGAACCTTTTTTTTTAAAGATTATCAGACTTTAACTTAAATAACCCATATTTTCATAATTCTTTTCAGTATGATAGAAACAAAATCAGTGACATGGCTAAGTGAAAGTGATTTATGAAATCATTACAAAATTCTTATTTTAGATTAAAAATGATCATGTTATCTATTAAGTTGTCCAGAAAGTAACAGTGTTTTTTTCAGGATCAAAGATTAAAACAAAACAAAAAAGGTGATAGATAACAGTTTCAATCAAAATAGTGATAGAATACACTTTTGCCAACATTTAACAAGGTTATTTATGCCCTTAAAGTAAAAATCAATACCCCTAGACTCAATAAACTCCTTAACACATAAGAACCGACTGTGACACAGGTGTCACATACAATTTAATTGATCTGCACAGTCTCTTATATAATATTATATTTTATCCTATATTTTAACTCATGAAGTGTACTAAGTGACATCCACTGAACATCCTGGTGCAATCATGTGATTGTGTGTCAATTTTCCCACCCAGAATCCCACATAATGTTCCTTCAAGTAGAAATGGGACTGAGTTCTTATGGGTTAAAAGCTTTTTCTGCATCTGTTTAGTTTTGGAACTGTTTATTCTTTATAAACTTGTCAAAATGTTTGAAAAATTGAAAGTCTATAAGAGAAAGGTTAGGAGAATAAGGTGGATGAGGCAGAAATTTGAATCTCAAATTGTTTAATTTCATAAGTGTTATAGTGTCTCCCAGCTAGTGGGAATCTCACTGAAAAGGAAGATGAAGCAAAAGGAACAAGGACTAAGACAAATGTGATGTTAACTGATCACCATCGGAGAGAAGACTGCTTGTCCCTTCACTTCGCGTGATTCTCTTTATTTTCCCACGGTTTGCGCATGACCGGGAACTCACTTCCGTCTTACGGGTTATGGCAAGGGAGGTAATTCGAGGTATTTGCTCCTTTGCGTCGCTCGGGCCGACATCACACCTCTTTCCTCCTCGGTAAGGAGGATGTGAGGTCCTTCTTTTTATGTTGTGGGTCGTGTTTGTGTGTTTGCAATATGTCTGTTTTTTTGTATAGGTTGACGTGCCTGGTACGTTTTTGTGAGGGACGCATTTATTTTAGGACATAGTCCTGGAGTCTCATTTTTGCCTGAGGCCGTGGGCTGCGTCTGATCAGCTGTGTGTTTTCTGGTGTAGTCGTGGACGGTGTAAAAACCTAAAAGTCCTTTGTGTGTATGTGGAACGTTTATTTTATTTCCATGTTTTTGTAATCACACAGGTCTAACGTTTTTTTTCCTCTTGTTTTGTAATCAACCGGGTCCAACGGTTCTGCGTGTGTGTAGTTATTGTTTTGCGTGTGTGTTATTCCGACCGGTGTTGTTGTGTATTTTTCGTACGGTTCTGCGTGTGTGTAGTTATTGTTTTGCGTGTGTGCTGTGCGTGTTGTGTATTTTTCGTTTTGCGTCATTCTTGTTGTCTTGATTTCCGTTTCCGTCGCCGGTGTATGTGTTGAGTCTGACTGGCTTTGTGTTTCTTCCAATTGTTTTTCAATTGCGGCTAGGCGCTTCTCGCACAGTTTTAACTTCTTTTCCAAATCCTCTATCATCGCCTGTTGTGCGCTCATGTAGTCTTTTATTCTGTCCTTGTTTCTGGGCTGGTGCGTGGTGTGATTTGCTATTTTGACTATATTCAGTGCCTGGGCTGAGCCAGTCCCTAAAAGATTGTGAGCGTTCGGTCTGCTGGAATCCACAACGTATAATTTTGTGTTTGTGTGGATTCTATTCCGTGCAATTTTAGCGTAGATGAGTCCACACATGGGAAGAGCCCGTGTGGACCCGTACGCGTATATGTTGGATGCGTGCCTCTGTAGCTTGGGTCGGTCCGGCATGCCATCGTAGTCCTGCCCAGTGAGAATATTAACACTGGCATCAGTAGAGACTGCAGACGTTATTGGAGTCATGTTTATATGGGCAGTGACGGTAGGGGTACTACAATTTTGGACTTGCCTGCCATTGACCGTAAAACAGACTCGTCACTGGATGGATATGGGGATGGAGCTCTCTTAGTCGCAGGTCCGGAAGTACTCGATGAAATTTTGTTGATTTTGTGCCTGGATGACCGGCAAACCCGTGCAAAATGGTTCATCTTGTAACAGCTTCTACACCCCCCTACCCCTGGCTGGACAGAAAGGATGTGCTGTTGAGTTTCCACAGTAACGGCAGATGTCCAAAGTTCCATCTCCACGCAGTCTGTTGGCACCACGTGGTAGTGAACTTGCTGAGTTTGGTCAGTGATTGCTACAGCTGCCCCTGGACATCTCCGTGTTGATTTTGGCCAAATGCTTAGTTGATGCCTCATACAGTTTCAGATGCTTTCTGACCAAGTCTGTATTCACAAAAAAAAATCATAGGAACGTCCCTTTTTGCCCATGCTGTTGTTAGGAGCTGATAACTCCTACCTGTAAAGAGAAGGGCAATAGTAAAATGTGAAAACTTGCAAATGAACATCTTTTCTACGTAAAATGACATGTTATACTCTGTTTGTATCATGCAACTTGCTTTGTTGACGAATGTCAAGGTAAGAAAAAAAAAGGCCATCACTTTCTGGACAACCTTATACTTATAAATACCTACATTTTGAAGGTAGATGTTTGTCAAAACTGATTCGTTCAGATGGTGTGTGAAGTCTATTCTCTCTATACATTCTGTATCCAGCCGGAGATGGGTAATCTTTGCCACTGCCTCTAATCTGTAAAACAAAAGGCAGCATTTTTCCAGTAGATCAAATCATAATAACAAAGGACTAATTACTGCAAAAACAAAAGCATTCTTTTTCTTTAAGAAAGACTTAACGTTGTTTTCTAGGAATATTTGTTTTTTTAGAGTGGAGACATAACCTGATTCTGACTAGCATTTCTCTTCTCAATAAACAATTTAAATAATCAGTTCCCATACCTGATATTAATTCCATGTTATGACTGGATATAAAGTTAAAACATAAATTTGAATTCTTTTTGTAATTTTGAGATAATTCATTCTTATTATAAGAGTTGTTTGGACTATTGATCTAATTTTTTTCTAGAACCTGTAATGTTTATATATGTATGTTTAATATCAATAAACACGCCGAAGCAAAAGCTACCCAACAGCCCCCATTAACGAGCCTCGTTCCTGGTACCGAAACGAGGGCCCTGAAGTGAGAACTGGTAAGGGTCTCTTTGACCACCGGCTATCACCCTGAAAGCATGTGTCTTTGTTCGTCTCCCTTTCTTTTCTAAACACGGCTAAAATACGGTTCTAACCAAACACGTTAACCAACACAGCTAAAACAGAAAAGAACAAACTAACAACAAACAACAAGGATGTAACACAGACAACGTTAAATAACCTTCCTTGAGTGTACAATCTGTACAGAAATACAGGAAAGCCATATCCAAAGGTGTAGTAGACATATCTATGTAGTGGGCTCTGTTATGGTTCTAATCAATAAAGCATCTAAGAATTTACCTAGTAGAATCAACTACAATTTAAGATTCTGATTCATAAGCAGGATTTTGCCATTAAATTTTGTGTGACGCAAAAGTGCATTAAAGTTTGTTGTCATACAAATGCTGGTGTGTTTAGGAAATGTTTGTTTGGTATGTGAAATAGAAAATATTGATAAAATTAATGGCTACTTTTTAAAGTTCATCAAGGAGCAAAATGTTCAAGCATAAAATGTTCTGTTGTATGTGTAATAAAAGATTATGTATTGTTATGAGTAGCATAGAGTCATATTGACATCTAAATACTGACTAACAAGCAGGGGCGGATTGGGAGCCGAAAACGGCCTGAGCAAACACCTAAAATCGGCCCATTAATGTATGATTCTGGCAAGTGCATACGTCTGTAACACGGTTTGATTAAATTCATTAGGTTAATTACTCCCTGACTCCATTAGTATTACCTAAAACTTAACCCTACTATTACGTATTTGCTGTTCATTGTGTTAGTTTGTTATTTTCTGTTTTTAGCTGTGTTGGTTAAATATGTTTGGTTAGGACCGTATTTAGCAGTGTTTAGAAAAGAAGGGTGAACAAAGACGATGATGAGCTGGTCAAAGAGACACTTCCCAGCTCCCACTTCCCTCGTTTCCAGTACCGGAAATGGGGCTTGTTATTGGGTCTGTTGGGTATCTCCGCTTCGCCATGTTTATTGATATTAAGCATACATACATATATAACATT
>VCCN01001259.1:2457714-2476097 GCA_006491835.1 Architeuthis dux
ACCGTTGTCTGTATGTATACATGCGCGTGTGTGTGTGTGCACGTACGTCGATCAAAAAGGTGTGCACATTATCGTATGGACACAGAAACCTTGCATACCTGCCAAAGCTTAGAATATGCTGGGATCTGACCAAGAATGAACTTATAAGGTACTTTTATTGAAAGTGGTATGTGTGTGGGGTGTAAATTGTTGAATCTTAGCTTTTGGCTGGGTTTTATTGCCAACTCTAAAAGATAATTGAAAATGAAAATTTGTAATACTTTTCTAGACTCTGTGTCTCCAATGAATATCATATTACACCATTAGTTGATTATTTGGAGAAATGTGGGTGAGAAGAATTCTATTATCCGCGATGTACATTGTGTGTGGAGAAGCAATTTTGATAAGAATATTCTGTTTATTTAGCTTGGGTATCAGCGAAAATATGCATATTTTTTTGTTTTGTTTTTAATTAAGCACCAAAGATAATCTAGTTTTAGTCCACTACAATCGCATACAGCTGGGGGTTCGAGGAAAGTTTGAAATCTGAATAATTATGGGGACATTTTGTGACTATATGAAATGGGCATTAGAACATATTCTAAGGTTAATATCATCCAAGTACTTCATCCAATTGGCTTATAATTCGATTACTAACTATTTTGCAAGTCTCTGTAGCTATGACAGGGGCGGGTCAAAGGAGCTACAGAATGTCCGGACCCCCCACCCCACTGCTCGAGCAAAGCACAATCATATTTTTTTTATTAATATCTAGATAAAGAAATTTCACAAATTAAAAAATAAGCCCAAATGATCATAAATTAACCTTAGAACAATTTTTTTTCATCTAATATAAGTAAGATGTCTTCCATCTTATTCTTTATAATTTTTAAATTATTGGTTCTGTGGTAAATTTCTTTGATTATTTTTTTATTTTTATTTTTTGTCTATTCTGTAAAAATGTAAGTGAAAATGTTGAATCACATTACTTTCTTGTTTTTGATGTTTGAAATTTGTTTCCCTTTTCATATATTTGTAAAAAAAACAATTTCCATTTGGGAGAGCCCCCTGCTCAAAATCCTGGACTGTTATTCATACAAAAATTTGCATTTTAAAAGAATTTTTATTAAATTGGTAAAAATTTTAAAATTTCATTCATTTATTTCCACGGGGGTCCAGCTAGTTGATAATGATATGATATAGTGGAGTCATAGATAGTCATTAGATGTGTACATGAAATAATCTTTGGAATAAAGGTCTGTGAAAAACAAAAATACTTCTGATGCACCCTAATAAAGTCAACCACACTTGTGGTGGTATCTGCAAATCTGGCAAGACCATGGATCTGCACTCGGATAATCTTGCTTCAGTCTGTGTTAGTAGCTATCAGCGCTACCCCATTTAGCGCTGGTTCACTATAGCACTCTTTTTCAAATATTTTTTGTAGTAAATTTAATAATGTTAAATTTCTGAAATAAATAATGATAGTCATTAATAATATACAGTCATTAATAATATACAGTCCCCTAAGTAAGTGTATACTGTACACTTTGGTTAATGTACCTTGAGTATGAGAATAAACACATACACATAGACATACAAATACACAATAATTTATCATGTAGTGATATATATGGACACCTAGTGATTCACCAGCTCCAGAAAGTAGCTACCAAATGAGCACTAAACCATTCCATCATGTTGAGGCTCAACAACATCATATATTTTTAAAATCATTGCTGGCACAATCTCTATTTATGCTATGTTATAATGACCCTGGTTTTTTTCATCTGGCGCTGCATTTTTATAAGGACGTATCTAGAGCACAAACCGAGGTGTTACTATATTAGGTTGTTATACATGAGATTTCGTTTTTTAGAAGCAGAGATTGTTAATTTTTTTTAATGTTGAATCTGAACAATATTGTGACTTTTTATATGCATCTCTGCACAAATATTGTGGTCGGGAAAAGATTTATGTACATTTTTCTATTTGACATGAGGGAAACTTGAGAAACGGGAAGAAAATTACGTTTATTATTTTGCTTTTACATCCTACTTTCTCAGAAAGTCCTTCCTGGTTGATTTGAAAGTAATATAATCATATTGTAAACATCTTGAATATCCAATAAGCAGATAAAATTTCTTTTTTAATTTCATTGTTACAGGAAGCCACCCTTTTCTTCAAAAGGACATTTAACAAAGAACATACGATGCTTGAAAACTTAATAGCGCATATCTCTGCCAACACCAACTAAAAATTAAAGGAAAATCAATTCATATATAGCTACGATGCTCGGGAATCAAACTTTTACATATACAAACACCTACAACAGGTTGCTCAGAAGCCAGGACTGTACTTAAGGCAGTGCAAACAGGGCCCCAAGATTTTAGGCCCCCCAAAAATATGTCTTAAAAATATTTCAATATTTTAATTTTTTGCGGGTATAAAAGTAAAATAAACTAAACTTGTTTGGGGATTTATTATCTTACAAAGAGGTGGATTATTGATCCGTAAAGGACTGTGCATTAAATTAAACATCATAATTTTATGCATACTTCATTTTTGTTTTGATTTGTTTGAAAATAATTGCTGAATACAAAAATAGAAGGGCCTCAAGAAATGTTATGCACTGGACCCCATCATTGTTAAATTCGGCCCTGTCTGTAGTACAGAATTATTGAAACTAGAGAGAGGCCAATGACATAATCAACCTAGTGCAGCGGTTCTCAAACTTTATTCTATGACGACACACTAAGAAATATATTTGACTTATGCGTCACAGCAACTGTAGAAATGAAATGAATTACACAAAAACATTTCACTAGTCAATGAATGAAACTTTCATATCAGCATCAATCCTTTTTCTTTTCACCTGTCGCTAAAAAGGTTGAGATCTCACAAAATCTAGTGATAAAACCACTAAATTGGCAACTCTGTGGTGGAAGCAGGACAGACATAATACCTGTACTGGACATGTTCAAGGCACAAAATACATGTTTGCGTATTTGGAAAGAATATGCAGCACACTTGTGAGATAGTTGCGGCCCACTATTGTGTCGAAATCGTCAAAAGAAGAAGAAATCTAACGAAGAATCACCCTAGGCTGGAAAGCTTTCGGTAGAGCATGTTCAACATTCAAGAACAAAAAGATCCCATTAGTCCTGAAAGGAAGTGTCTATAACCAATGTGTCCTCTCAATATTCACCTATGGAAACCTAACCAAAGGATTGGCTCTCAAACTAAGAACTGTGGAACGTGCACAAGAGAGGATCATGATTGGCGTCACATGGAGGGATCACAAGACTGCACAGTATATTAGAGAAAAAAACAGGAGTCAGTGATATCATAGAATCTATTAGAAAACTCAAATGGCAGGCCATGTTGCAAGAATGTCAGACAACTGCTGCATACTGTGGCCGATTGAAAATAAGATGGCGTGACGATTTAGATAGGTCCAGAAGATATTGGCTCTGCGACACCTTCGATAGAGAGATTGGGGAAGGTCTATGTCCAATGAAGGACATTAAAAGATGGCTGCTGTTGCTGATGCTGATGCTGATGCTGATCATGATGACGACGACGACGACGACGACGACGACGACGACGACGACGCCAACGACAACGACACAGTTTGAGAACCACTGGCCTACTGACTAGGCTCCAGGTGGCACCGGCCCACAGACTGACCGGCCCAGTTTCAGAATTCTTATTTATACCTTCTTAGAAGCTCCAGAAACAATTATTTTTGGAGTCTGGTTTCTGTATTCTATTGGTTGAAAAATATTGCTTGGTCTGTGCTGATTGGCAAGGGATTTTATTTTTATTTGTTGGCCTTAAATTTTTTTTTTTCGGTTTTGATCCTACCTTTTTTTACAAAAGTGATTTTTTGCTAATTTTAGTCTCCAAGTGATACTGTTCACTTCAGATGCTATATCTATTATTACAGATCATATCTAAATAGAGAAAGGATCACACTACCCACTCTTGGATAAAGTCCAAGTTATAGAGAGGGAGCCTCAGACAGTGGCATACATATTTGCCAGTATTTTCTTTTTGTTGGCTACCATTTTCTGGTTTGCATTCTCAAGAACAAAAGAGTCACCCCATCTCTTTCAATACAAATTGTACATCTTAAAAGGCCAAAGAATGGATCAGTAACAACAAAAGCAAAAAAACAAGAATCATGTGATATGGTGGTGCTGGTATTGTATTGAAGCATTGTATTGAGGCCAGTACTAAAAAGGACTAATTGATTCAAAGAAAAATACTACAACAGATTAAAACTAGAAAACTCTCAGAAAGCGCATACCTCTGCCAATGCCATTGTCAGGGAAAGTAATTTCAGATGAATCCACCCCAAAATTTAATCACTTCTTCCATAGCCTAATGTCCATTCTTCCACAACATTTCATTGAAAATCACTTTGAGAACCTTTAGAAATATCATGTGCATAGAGGCAAGAACATTTGGAGATAGCTGTCCACACGATATCTCCGAAAGTTCTCAATGAATTTCAATGACAATTTGTGGAAGGGTGAACAATAAGCTACAGAGTTTATTAAATGTTGGGGCGGATCTATGCACAATTACCTCCACTACGTCATACTTATATGTCCACACCACATATTATCACTAAAAGTTCATGGTTGTCCACACAATATCTCAAAGAGTTCTCAATGAATTTCATGGAATTTTGTAAAGGGTGGATAATAGGCTACAGGAGAACTGATTAAATTTGGTGCGGATCCACAATTACCTCCCTTCCCGTGGAGTGGACGTAAGGGGGAAAATTGTGCCCCAAAATTTAATCAGTTCTTCCATAGCCTATTGTCCACCCTCCCATGAAATTTCATTGAAATTCATTAAGAACGTTTGTATATATCATGTGGACAGATATGACATTTCGGGGATTTTATGTGGTATGAACATATAACTACAATGTAGGGGAAGTAATTGTACATGGATCTGCCCTAAATTCAAGCACTTCTTCTGTAACCTATTGTCCACTCCTTCTCAAAATTTCATTGAATTACATTGAGAACTTTTGGAGATATCCTGTGGATAATATGTGGAAAATATCTCGTAATCCAAAAGAAATTCCTGGATCAGCCTCTAAATTTTACCAGTTTTTCCTTGGCCTATGGCCCACCCTTCCAAAAAATGTCATTTAAATTCATTGAGTACTTTTGGAGATATTGGGTAGACAGATAGACAGACACAACTAAATACATATACCTCTACGACTTGTCAGAGGTAAATAAACTAAATACATTTACCCACAGAAGACTAGAATATTGTAAAAATCAGTTTCACAGTAATTACTATAGAACACATTTGGCCAATCAGTGAATGGTCGACCTAATCCACCCACTGCCTATATAAACTCAAAATTCCAACAAAAGAAATTCAGTAATCAGAAGAAATTAGAAGAGGCAATATTTCTTCAAATCTGTTTACTCAAATTCTCACTCACTTCTTCTACAAGAACACTACACCTTTTTAACTTTGCCTTCCAAACTTTTAACTTTGCCTTCAGAACTTTTAAATTTGCCTTCAGACACTTTTACAAAAATGTATTTTTCATTATTGTGTGCTTTGTTTTTCACAATCCTGTTTTCCTTTCAAATATTTGATTACTGGAAAGATTTTGAAACATTTATGATGGGAATTACCGAATAAATCCTTATTAATTTCTAATTTATTCTTCTAAATTGTTTATGTACTATTCTTATTCCTTATTCTGTATTTATCATGGCATTAGTACTCTAACACAAAAAGTCATTCAAATAAAAATAAAAGAAATTGAACAACTTAGATCTATTAAAATAAAATAAAAATTATAATCAAAGAAGAAATATCTATGTATATGACATATGTTTATAAACTCAACAAACAGTACAACAGATTCTATCAAACACCTCTAAGATGCATTAGGTCTTATGAAGGTAATTCAGAACAGCAGGGAATAATGAAGTAGGATGTTGATAAGAGTTGACACAATCCAGAGATCTGATCTCGGCAAGAGCTTGGTCAATATTGGACTCCAAGAAAGCCATTCTTTGCCCACTAATGGCCGGGGGATTGACTGCCGGTGCTCGCATGTTTCGCTTCACAATGCTTGACTACAGTATTTCAACAGGATTAAGCTGAGGTAAATAAGGGCTGAGTCAAAGAACGATACACCCAGGATATTGTATAGCACACCCATGTAACTTACTGTGACAAGGAGCATTATGGCTCACAAGGACAACTAATGCTGCAGTATCTCCAGGAAGACTACATAGATAATATTTCAAGTACCCATTTCTTTGCAGTTTCACTATTTGAAGGCTCCTCTTCGACGGGTGACATAAATGACTTTGTAGGATGACATGGCCAATATCACATGTACATTTGGACCTTTACTTCCAGGCAATGACATCAACGCCCATTGACCATTTTCCGTGCAACCTAGAGTTCTTTGACAAAATAAGTTGTAGTTTGTTCCATCCATCCAAATTACATGCTTTTGTTGTTAAATGAAGTGGGAAACTTGTTCTACATATTGATGTCGCAATAGTTTATTCATTGTAGAAATCTGAACATGGGTCTTCTTTAATGTAATGAATTGCACTTGTAGATAATTGTGGACTGTTACTTTTGACACCTGGACTTAGTTTATTTTACTTTTTTACCCACGAAAAATTAAAATATTGAAATATTTTTAAGATATATTTTTGGGGGGTCCTAAAATCTTGGGGCCCTGTTGCACTGCCTTAAGTACAGCCCTGGCTTCTGAGCAACCTGTTGTAGGTGTTTGTATATGTAAAAGTTCTCAATGAATTTCAACGACATGGGCTAGGGTAGAATTAGTTACATTTTGGGGAGGATCCAGGAATTTTTTACAGTTATCTCCCAAGCATCGTAGCTATATATGAATTGATTTTCCTTCAGTTTTTAGTTGGTGTTGGCAGACTTCTCAAGTTTTCAAGCATCGTATGTTTGACACAAAACTTGTTTTTCAAGTTTTGCGTCAAATATGATGCTTTTTTTTTAATGTCCTTTCGAAGAAAAGGGTGGCTTCCTGTAACAATGAAATTAAAAAAGAAATTTTTTGTGTGTATTGAACATTCATGTGTCTGTCTGTCTGCCCGTCCACACATTAATAAAAATGGTTTACAATACTTGATTTAATAAAAAAAATAAAATGAAATAATCATTTTTTACTAAAACTCAAACAGTCATTGTAGTACGAAAGTAAAAAGAAATGTTAGTTTTTTAGCGGTAATAAGTCAAATCAGTCCTTATGATATGATGCATTTTTTATGGTTAAGTCTTCTTACTTTGCCATTTTTTTTATCATAATTAACGTGTTGGTTATTCTATCTGGAAGTCCTGGTGACCTTGGGAAAGGCATGAATCCATCTCTTCTTCCCCCACCCCAACCATGGATAAATAGTGGATGAAGTGAGTGACACCAATTTTTATGCTTGTTGCCTCTAAGTCTATTTAACATATCAAAAACCTTGAAGAACTTCAGAGTCTAGCCAAGACACAGAAACCTGTGATATGTGAAGCCCAGACAATGACAGCTGTTGCAATAGCCAGTGTAAGGGCACTAATTCACTTTATTTACCATTCTCTCCACTACTTTTACAATCACCAGTTTATATCCATTGATGACAGTTGTCTAGTCAGATTTCTTTGCTTAATAGTACGAGCCCACTACAAACCAAAACATTTTGAACCAACAACAAATGAGGATTGTGAAAGAATTTACGTTGTTAGAAGACATGTCTAGAATGTCACAGTGGGTGAGCTTCAATCACAGTGGGTGAGCTTCAATCACCACCTTCTCAGCTAATTCAGAAATCCATTAGTCATGCATTCCAATTGATAGACAGGTCAAAGGTGGAACATAACAATTACAAAAAAATATTCACATACCACATATTAAGAGTTATATATAAAATGTCATGACCACCTACATTTGTTTGTCTGTCCAGTCCTTTGATTCTGGTGGCAAATGGCGCCGAATTATTATCTGCATTGGCAGTGACCATTCCTGCTCTCGGGTTGGTAAGGGTTCAACTAGAAAATAGACCAAAATTAAAATATTTTACAATAAAAGAAAATTTAATTTTTCATTATTTTACAATGTTGTCTTCTTTCTACAAAAAAACACACACAGTCTGTTCGGAAAGTATCAAGCCATTTGATATTAACAAAAACTAGCATTCCAACGGAAATTATGAATCACCGCCACCTATATATGCTTCTTTTTAAATTAAACAGTGTTGGCGGGAAGTGATCACTAAAAAGTCCAAATTTTCAAAAAAAAAGTAGGAATGCTGCTGGACACAAATTAAAGGAATCATTTTGGCATAAACTTACATTGTAAATTAAACCCCCCCCCACTAAAAAGCTATTTTGGAGGGAAATTTTCCTTACTCATTGAGGGGAGTGTGTGTGCAAAATTTCAAGTTTCTACTATGAAAGGTTAGGGCTGGGCGAAGTCCGGATACATATATAGATACATATAAATGTCATATAAACACATAAATAACCTAAACCCAGCAACAGTATTTAGACCAGTGTTGTGGGTAGTGCAAAACAGTCTGCAAAGGCCTCTTTTGGGATCACCATTAACTGCCACATCACTTTCTCCTTAATCTTGTCCACAGTCTGAAATCTTTTGGGGGAAAAACCAGAAGTCGCAGTGAGCTAAATCTACCAACTGAGTAAACCCATGGAAATTAGCATGTTCATGCATATGCAGTAGGGTGCCTTCTGATTGGTTGCCAAGATTCATCAAGGCTGTGGAACTGGTTCTCAAGATATTTTAAATGGCTGGATACTTCCCAGACAAACTCAGTACAGAAAACCTTGAATAAGTTGCTTTCTGGTTCTACCATACTGCAGTACAATGCTTCTGCCCTCTCTGCCTCAGATATCAAAGTGACAAGGTGTTGCCAGGCAGGTCTTTCCTAAACTGACTGAAAAACAAAATCTACCATCTTTTAGGGGCAATTCTCAATTCAGGAGTTGGGTCGACGAACATAGGAGAGATATTCAACTTCACTGGTGCCTTCTCCAATCACCTCAGGGTACACCTGTTGTCAATGTGTCAACAGGATTTCTGATCAAAAGGCCTTGTGGGGGAAAACACTGTCTCATCCCAGGTCACCAAGTGTACTCGAAGATTAGAACATCTCTCCATCGAACCAACCTGTCAACAATCCTTCCACCATCTGGCATTTCTATCGGTCAATATTTCTCAGTGTTTCAATTTCAAGCCAAAAAACAAAAGTACTTATTCTGATACAACGTATCTCTCATGAACTTGTAAAATCTAACCATAGTATCACATGGAGACTTACAACTGAAGCTAATTAAATTAGAGTCTGAAATCAAGACCTTTGCAACACACATCAGACTCAAGCATCTCACTAAATTACTAAATTTGAAAATTTGAATTTGTTATATGTTTAGATGATATTGTAAATTTAAAGTGGTATTATTATAGCATGTCATTTTAATAAAAATTATTACAACTTGATTGAATGTTTTCTTGTTGTTGAAATAATTTCTTGTTGATAATTAATTTTTTCTCCTTGATTTAAAACTCTAAATTTTGTTAAATTTTTAATTTAACATTATATTATTATACCTTTTCAAGATCAAACTTGTTTTATTATTGTAAGGGGGAATTAATCAGAGCATGAAAGAGCAAGATTTGGCTGAAAGCCAAGAATTTAATTATACATGAGCGAAAACATGAGGTGTTTTTTGTTTTGCCTTATGATATATAGTTAAATTACTTTCTTTTATAGTAAGGGAGACATCAAATGTTTTGAGCAGTCAAGGTGGGACGTTGAGCAAAACAGGTTCCTTTTACGCTGAGTTTTTTCTTCTTATAAATAAATTCAATTGAATAACAAGTGGGCAATTTGAATATACTGGAGGGCAATTTGGAATTTGGGTGTAAAGAGCAAAAAGCATTCTGTGGCTCAAAATTTAGTTGTATTAAGTTTCAACGGATTAATTCTCAGTTATACAATACTATCAATTCTTAATTACACAATACTATTTTTGGTGTATTTTCATTGCTTTTCATGTTGATGCGAGACACTGAGATTTGTGATAATTGCAGAATCTTCTGCAAGCCAGTATGCATCAGATACAGACACAATAATTTGTGTAGTGTTTTAGCAAGGTTGTAGCAAGTTGTAAAAAATGGTCTTGAAGGGTTGGTTTAAAAATCACAAGTGGATCTGCAAAGTGCCAACAAATGTTTTGTTTGGAATATACCATGCCTCACATTCAAAAATGTTCGCTGAATATTTTATGTTGAAAAATGCTGGAAAAAACAAATTTTTTCCTCGTCTTTTGTAGTTAAAAATGTTGTTAGTTTAGCAAGCTGTAGGAAGTTGTAAAAATGATTTTGAAAAACTAGTTGGTTTTAAAATCACAAGTGAGTCTGTGCATTGTCAACAAATATTTTGTTGAATGGTTGTACCTGTAATGTTCTTGTTGTGTCTATGTGCCTTTGTTGTTATTTCTGTGGTTGCTGTGTGAAATTGGAATGCGTTTGATTCGTAATCTGCTTAAGCATGTTAAGAAAAGAAGACGGAACAAGATAACACATGTGATAGGGTTGTTTGGCCTGGTAAGAAGTGAGCCTTCCCCGTTCCCACTTCAGGTCCACGTTTTCTGGGAGCTTGCTTCAGCATGTTTATTGATTTAATATATACATACATTTATATAAACATTACAGTACCGTGTGTACTTTCAAAAACTTTAGAAACTTGGTTTTGTAAATCTCGCAGTTAATGCTGGTTTGGTGTAGTGTAGAAAAAGTGTTGAAAATATTTTTCCTTGTGTATTATTCAAAAATGCTGGTTTTCTCTGGGTATTCCTGTTGAAGTCTTCCGATTATCTCTGGATAAGGGTCACTGTTGAAATAGTTTTTGCAGTTTCTCTCTGGGTAATGCTGGTTCAACTGGTTCTCTCTGGGTAATGCTGGTTCAACTATAGTTGAACCAAAATATATGGTTATAGTTGAACCAAGATATATTGCTACCAAGACAAGAAATCAGTGTAGGAAAAAGGCAAATGACAGAAAGAGTTATGCTAAGTCATGATATCGAAGAGAAATGTGGTGGTTCAAAAAGACCAGAGCTTTCAGCATTGGAGCTAAGAAAGTCATGAAGAAGAAGAAAAGAAAGGTTAGTGGTTAAAAGAAAGAACCAGGGCTTCATTCTAGATCTAAGGAATGGGCTTCCTAGATAAGATCTAAAGAATGGACAAGGATTTAGTGTTGCAGAGCTTCTTATTATTCACGTCACAAGAAAGGGGAACTATACTTATTTTTGTATTTTTATCTATTCAGGCAGTTCTTCAGCGTGGTGATTAAACTGGTATTCAATTCCTTATTTATGTATAAATTACTATCAAATAGGAAAGTGGCTGTTACACTATCAATTCCTAATTACACAATACTATTAATTACTACTTTTACCATAGATTCTATAGTAACTATTGCTTAACTCCTTATAGTAAGGGGAAATTAGTCAAAACATGAAAGTGCAAGATTTGGCTGAAGGTCAAGAATTTAATTATATATATATGTGAAAGTATATGAGATGTGGTCCTTTTTGCCAAATGATATATAATTAAATTACTTTTTTTCATAGTAAGAGGGATATCAAATTTGTTGATCTGTCGAGGTGGGGCATGGAGCACAAAAGGTTAAGAACCACTTGTATTGAAGGAATAAAAGGTATTGTCAAGTCATTTATCTATTTGTTTGTCAGTATTATAAATGCAAACAATAGCCAGAAATATGAAAATATAAAACAGTATATGCTAGAAACGTAAAACTTGTAACACTCTCAATGATAATATGCATTAAAAACTGGACATTGTAGGTAGTGTTGTCCCTAAAAAGAAGTGTGGTCCATCCTACATAGCCAGTAGTATTGCTTTATTTTCACATCTCATACTCCAATGACTGTTGTCCCAAATTATAAGCAATGATTACTACTTTATTTCAAAATAATTGAAAGTGTTAAAATGAAAATTAATTCCAAGCAGTAATCATTAATTTATTTTAAAACAATTTAAGGCCTTAAATTGTTACGCCTTAAATTGTTTTAAAATAAATTAATGATTACTGCTTGGAATTAATTTTCATTTTAACACTTGAAAATTAATTCCAAAATGAATTCCAAGCATTAATTATTAATTTATTTTAAAACAATTCAAAGTGTAACATACCATTGAGAAATGTGCAACAATATAGGGTGAATTTAGCTATTTTCATGGTAGTATGATACGAAAATAAGTATCTATTAATTGTTCTGTAGCAGGAAGTAAACTTGGGATGCGAAAATAAAGCTTATACAACTAGCTCTGTAAGGGACCACAATTCTTTTTAGAGACCACATTACTTGTACCCTTTTTTAAAAATTTGTTTTATCATTCCTATTTATAATACACATCATTTTGTTTTCTGGTCTGAATAATATTTACTCCTTATTATGTCTTGAAAAAACTTCTTTTTTTTAAACACCCCCCCACCCCAATAGGTTTTTAATCGGGGGGGTTCAATTTTCAATGTAAGTTTATGCTAAATTAGTCCCTTAGTTTGTATTCGACAGCATTCACGCTTGTGTTTTTTTAAATTCAGACTTTTTTAATGATCACTGCGAGAGAAGTAACTTATTCATTGATTACCCCTTTTTTCAATTTTTTAATTGATCACCCCCAATGCTGTTTATATAATTCTCTAAAAATAAAATGAGAGTTGAAATCTGGCACAAGCCTTTTTTTAATACAGAAAGGGGTGAATACAATAATTTCACTATAAATATTTGCTTGCTTAAGTTCCTCACATTTGGGGCACTCACAAAAATGCAATGAAAAGATCTCATTCGGGAGAACATTAACACTGACCACAGATAAGTATGCATCAGTTGCACAAACCAATACTTAACTAACAAAGCTTTTGTCAGGGAATTAAAGTGCATATTGAGCATCCTGACCAACCAACACTCAGTCAACACTCACTATCATTGCCCTATCTGCCCAAACAAACACATGCTGAACCTTTCACCAAACACACACGCTAGAGGCCACAGATACAAACTTCAAACGCAACTTGAAACTGGCGCAAGAAAACAGTTCTTCATTGCAAGAGTGACAACAGACTGGAACTATCTGAGTGAAGCCACGGTCACTGCAGAGAATGTGAACCATACAATTTCAACTTGGTCCTGATATTTTCCAACAAGATGACAGCTTGGCTATGGGCTCATCAATTTCTCCAATTACCACCAATATCTACATGGAATTTTTTGAGGATCTGGCCCTAGGCTCGTCTACACTGAAACCATCTCTATGGCTCAGATACATGGATGCTACTTTCCTACTGTGGCCACACCATACTGACATACAAGTCTTCTTCGACCACGTGAATTTGATCAGACCTTCCATACAATTCACAATGGAAAAAGAACACAACAACATGCTCCCTTTCCTGCATGTTCTGGTGATATGCACGGAAAACTTTCTGAGCATCTCTGTTTACAGAAAACCCACACATACTGGTTTCTACCTTAATTTTAATTCCAACCATCCATAATGTATACAAAAAGGGAGAATCCGAGCAGCGTCAGTTAGTGGCACACCAAAGTTGGAGGAGGAAGAGTGGTCAAACATCAAACAAACCCATCCCATTCTATGACCAGGAAAGGGGCAGCTGAGATTACTACTACTGCTAAAGTTCCATCTCCTATGTCCCCTCCTCCCATGATTCTCTTATCCTACCAAAAAGGGATTGGGAACGTATTCAAAAAGTCTGTAACGACTACAACATCAAAGTCATTTTCAAATTTACACACACACTGCGAGCTCTGCTAAGTAAGATTGGCCCTACTCATGACCCCAAACTGGTGAACAACTGTGTTTATGTCATTCCCTGTAAATATGGTATTATCTATACTGGAGAAATGGGTCGCCCCCTCAAGGTCAGACTTGATGAACACAAAAAAGCCATAATCAAGGGCAAGATAAAAAAATCGTCTATGGCCGACCACATCTGAAGAGAGAAAGGCGACCATCTTCCTCTCCACAGGGAAGTCCAGATTATTGACAGAGAACGATGTTGGAAGCAGAGAAAAATCAAAGAAGCAGCTCATATCAATGTCAACTAAATGTATTAGTCAGACAAGTGCGGAGTACAACCCAATGTGGCTTCTGCTTCTCAACAGACCCAAACACGACAAGACACAGAAACACCCATGCCCTGCATAATATGGGTTACCCACTTTAAAAATAAAAACTTCTGTTTACCCCATCACACTTGGATTTTACACCTGAAGAAGGCCGAAGAATGGAATCGTCCGAAATGTTGTGCTTGCAACACAAACAACAAGGAGTTCAATTGTCCAAAGAACCATTTGAATATTAATGACTATCTCAAAACTATAGAAAATATCTTTAATAATATATTATTCTATTTTCCACTCTATTAGAAAAATCATTAAAAATTGATAAACTGCTAAAATTTATTACATAATAGTATTTTCTGTGGTCCATCAATGACTGGGTCCAAGGTTGCTTAATTTAAGAGGTACAAGTGTATCTTATAAATCAGCCACAACCATAATTTTTATCATTTTTCTATTCTACTGAATGCAAACTGAAATGTAACAACTTAGGTTATTTGCACCTGAAAGTGTGTAGTGGACACATACATATTATTTTTGCACTCACACATATGGTCAATGGGTGGAACTCACTTGACTCATTTTTCTTTGGATTTGGAACAATCCAGATTTTTATTCCGAGAAAATAGGTTATCTTGTCTTTCAGATAACCAGTTTTCAGGAATAAAAATCTGGATTGTTCCAAATCCAAAGGAAAATGAGTCAAGTGAATTCCACTCGTTGACCGTATGTGTGAGTGCAAAAATAATACGTATGCATCAGCTACAAGTACCAAATTCACTGTTTCAGGCCTGTTTAACCAGGGTTGACTAAAATAACTAAAAAAAGTAGATTCATATACTTGAGGGTTAAAAACATTACATTAACACTTAACCATACCTAAATTACTGCTATATATGCAAGTTTTTGTTCTCTTAATTGCCAAATGTTATATATGTACGCAAGGTTGTAATGAAGTATTCTCGGCATGGACTGGACACCAATTGTTTCTTATTTGTGTCCGATGGATCCTGTAATAAAAACTTCTGGTTACTTGAATTGTAACACCTGTCTTTCCCTATGTGTCAATTACCTTTTTAAAGCCTTTGATATGAATTTAAGAATAAGAATACTGTCTGAAGTCCTGAGATGAAGTGTTACCATTTTTGAATAATCCATTAATTACTAGTATCCACATCCTTGTTGGTTTGATCAGTACATGCCATGCAAGTGTTTCTACCATATATAGTCTGGATTTTTTTTATTGCAGAAAAATTATACACAGTCTGTCCAAAAAGTATCCAGCCTTTAATACTAATGAAAAAATTATCAATTAGGGCAATGGCACTTTAGTCCCCTTCAATATACTTGCCTGGGACTTCATACACTTATCCCAGTGTCCCTTCTACTTTTCAAAACAGTCTGCATAGTCCTCTTTTAGGATCGCCATCAGCTACCTCGTTCCATTTTCCTTAATCTTGTCCATGGTCTGAAGTCTCTTTGGGGAAATCCAGAAGTTACAGGGAGCCAAATCTGGACAGCAGGGGAGTTGACAGATCTGGGTGATACAGTGCTTTTGAAGGTTTGCCAAGACTCACTTTGTCATTGTGAATGTGATGGTCACACCGTATACAAGCTCACTCAATGGGGTATTTCTGTCAACTGAGTAACCACACGGGAGAGTGCCTACTCATATATGCACAGAAAGGTTCCCACTGATTGGTTATCAAGTAACATCAAAGCCATGCGACTGGTTCTTGAGATATTCAGAATGGGTGGAAACTTTCTTGACAGACCTCATAAGTGTAGCTTGATGACAGACCTCATAAGTGTAGCTTGAATCTTTGCCATTCTATGAATTGTTCTAATTGGAATAGCGGAAAAAATTAGCCTCCAACCTTAATAAATAAAAGTTTATAAAAAACATAAAGGATTCTGTTCAAAGCTCTTCGAAGATTAGAGGATGCATCATATGCCTGAGGAAGGCTGGATATGATTAAAACAAAAAAAAAGGGAGATACTAGTCTAAATAAATTTGTGGTAGGATAGGAATATAAATCTTTTAATTGTAAAATATGAAGTCACAAAGCATTGTACTGAACCTCAATCTCTCGATGCTTTTCCAGTTATACAGTATATATCAAATCTGATTTGGGGGTATGAATTCAGGCTGTTTTATGTGCTCCTCCCTCTATATATTCAAAGATAGATAAATAGATATTTACAAAACTTAGTCAGGTGCATTAGATGCAAACGTAATATGAGTTTTCATGCTATCCACTGGCCTGATAGTTATCTGCTATCTTGGCAACTGCTATCCCAACAGGCTGTGTCTGTAGCTTTTCTAGTTGTGACTATTCTAGTTCTGTATGCTAGTTAGTGTGCTAACAAAATTGGGAGAGGATACATGTATTCACTCATGTCTGTCTGTCTGTCCACACTATATCTCCAAAAGTTCCCAATGAATTTCAATGAAATTTTGTGGAAGGATTGGCCATGGGGTATAGAAGAAGTGAGTTGGGGGCAGATCTAGGAATTTGTTTTTTTATTATTCTGCAGAAAAGAGTTAAAAAACGAAGAGTTAATAAAAAGACTAAATTTCAATTTCAAGGGAAGTAACTCAATATCTGTACATTTAAAGTTTTGTCCCTTATCTTTTAATATTTTATTTTCATTCAGTTTTTAGTTAGTGTATAGCAGTGGCATAGGTATATGCTCTCTGAGTGCTTTTGTCAAACTCTAGGTCAAAGTCAGAATTGACTTTACTTTCCTATGTAACTGTAATGTATATATATATATATGTTATTAATATTTATGCTTAATATAAATAAACACACCAAAGCAAACTCTGAACAGCGAAATGAGGGCCGGAAGTGAGAGCTGGTAAGGCTCTCTCTTGACCAGGCTATCACCCTGTAAGCAGATCTTTTGTTCTCTCTCCATTCTTTTCTAAGCACAGCTAAAATATGGTTCTAACCAAACACGTTAGCCAACACAGCTAAAAACGAACAACAAACAACAAAGACATAATAATACAAACAACATTATACTGGCGATGAGGAAAAAGAACAAAAGAAAACGCCATCTTTCCTATGTAACAAGAACAAGAACAAGAACAAGAACAATCCTCACCAAAAATAGGGGAGTAAACCGATATGTAAGATCCCCATTACCCTACTGGGATTTGAACTCATGACCTAATGATCACTAGCCTAAACTGACAAGTCTTACATACCTCCAAAATTTATAGTATAATTATGTAAGGAAGTAGAAGTATGAGCAGAGTTTGACTCTGGAGCAGCTAGGCCAGTCTAGTTTAATAAGTATTGGTTAGAAAAAAGAAATACTTATTTTCTGAGGGCTGAAAAGAAAACTATTAATATTCAGAATAGAATACCTCCTGCTCTGAGACTTGCAAATCTTATCATTATGCATTGTTTAATGTTATTTCTTCTCTCTTCTTTGCCTCTTAATCTTATCTCTACTGCTCAGTTAAATTTATAAAACAATGGATACCTACATAGCGATACAGTTGTTACTGTCTCTTAGCTAATTCTTTAATTTTGGAGAACAATGCAAGATGTTGTTTCAAAAGGATAGTTTTTTCTAGGAATGGCTAAAAGAAAAAATTAAGTTTTAATCTAACAGAAACTTTTACTTAAAATGAGTAGACTAATTAAAATTCTGCTTAACTGTTAATAACTGCTATTCACAACATTGTTTTATTGCTGGTTTAGGTTATTCATTTGTTCTGACATTTATATCTATCTATGTGAAATCAAATAACAGATAATTCCATATCCAACAGAATATGATAATTATAAAGACATTTAATTAGTTGGGAACCTCATTTAGCAGTCGTTCACACCGGCGCCAAGCAAATATATGTTTCCAACTAATTAAATGACTTTTTAATTATCATATTCTGTTGGATATAAAATTATCCATTATTTGATTTCATACTGTCGACATAGGGGACCACATTATATTCATGCCTAAATATGAACGTGTGAGTAGAGGGGCCAGCAAAGTGTACAGTAAAAAAACTGCTGCCTCCTATGAAAGCAGAACCTGCATATAAGGTTGTTTCCAAGGTGGACGCAAGTCCGATCCCCGCACAGCGCTTGTTTCTTTATTTAAATTTAGGATTTAGGCCGCTCGTTTAGAAGTCGTTCACACCGGTGACAAGCAAATATAGGTTCCCAACTAATT
>VCCN01001259.1:2512840-2537932 GCA_006491835.1 Architeuthis dux
GTCAATAATCTGGACTTCCTACCAGAGAGGAAGATAGTCGCCATTCTTTCTCGGCCATAGCGGATTTTTCTATCTCGCTCATGATTATGGCTTTTTTGTGTTCATCAAGTCTGACCTTGAGGGAGCGGCACGTTTCTTTGGTATAGATCATACCACATTCACAGTTGTTCACCAGTTTGGGGTCACGAGTAGGGCCAACCTTAAACACCTGGGCCCTGCATTATAAGGGTTACCCGCTTTAAAAACAAAACTTCTGCTTGCCCCATCACTCAGATTTTGCACCTGAAGAAGGCTGAAGAATGGATCGGCCGAAACGTTGCATTTACAACAAGGAATTCAACCATCCAAAGAACTATTTGAATATTAATGACCCTTCTCAAAACTATAGAAAATATAAATAATCTTGTCATTTTTTATTGGTCTTATGGTAGTATTATATTTAGTATTTATAGAAAAATTCTGATAGATAACTTTCAGTTTATATACATGCAGGGTGTCCCAAAAGCAATGCCCAATTTGTCCCAAAAGTAATTTAGAAGGTTGCTGGCTAGGACAACATGGTGCAATCAAATGGCGGGCAAGATCACCTGACTTGACTCCTCCAGATTTATTTCTGTAGGGAGTCCAGAAGAACACGGTGTACGGTACAAAACTAGCCATCATACAAGAATTGAAAATCAGAATATGTGCTGATCAGTAGCTTGCCGACTGAATAAAGTAACATTGAACCTTACATGTAATGCCCTGTGTATGTCTGTTTATTAGATCTGTACTTTGTTTATTGCATCAATGAAAGTGTTTCATTTTAAAATCAGCCATTACTTTTGGGACAAATCGGACATTACTTTTGGGAGACCTTGTATATAAAATGGTGTATGTGTACATGAATAGGTAAGACTTTAATAAGCAGGTGGTGGAAATGACCAGCCCTACCCAATGATATCCTATTCAAGGTTTAAACCAGAAACAATAGTTAAAGAACACACAGTTTACATAAAGATCTTCAAATCCGGGTTTTTTTTATTTCTTATCACTAGTTAGTTGCTCAAAAGTCTAAAGTGCACAGTAGCAAACGACAATCTTTGTATATACAAAAAAAGAAAATACAAATATATAAAAGCATGGTTTTCATTACTTCTAGAAGGAAAACTACAAATAGCCACAAAAACTGCATGTTTTTTTTTTTCATAATCATGTTTTTCTTTTCTTAACTTTAAATAGGGTCCTTTTTTCTTTTTTTCTCCCCCACCCATAGGTTAAAAAAAGTAGACTCCCAGCACAACAGTTTTTTGTTAAGATATTTTCTATAGTTTTGAGAAGGGTCATTAATATTCAAATGGTTCTTCGGACGATTGAACTCCTTCCTGTTTGTGTTGTAAATACGATATTTCAGCCAAAGAATGGATCGGCTGAAACAACAGGAAGGAGTTCAATTGTCCGTTGTTTTTTCATTACTCATTAGATAGGATGAGAGGATATTCTTCAACCATTTTATTATAAATAACATTTAAAAGATGGTAGCCTCTTGAGGATTTGAGAGGATTTCTTTTTTGGTTCTTAATAAAAATTTGTCACTTTTTGTATCATATAATAAGGCTATGAAATTCAGCTATATCTTAAAAGAAATAACTGAAATATGAGGCTGGTAAATGCAATCTGTACAGGATATACTGTGACCTCATTCTCATCTTATGTACGCAAGAATATATCAGTTAAGGTAATAGCATGATCAATAACCATCAATTTGAGTTCCGCTCTGTTTTAGTGAGGGTATTTATTACCTCCTCCAGATTGTGTGTCTAGAAAGTTTCACATACCTTTCCTGACCCAATTATCTGAAATTGTCACATTTTGAAAGAGGTTTCCTGACACATTTATACAAATGATTTAGTATGAAGCACCATTTCCTTTTGTACTAAAAATAATTTTTCACAAAGGCAAGTACCAAAAAAGATATCCAAACTATAGCACCCACCGCTTGAGAACACACTAAACAAAAGTGTTTAGATAAAATAGTAACAAAAATAAAGACATTAATCAAACTTATTCTGACAGACTGAAAGAATGTTTATGGTACATCAACTCCTTTAGCACTATGTAGGTGACTTTTTGATTGCCGAACAAAAGGTTTGTCCTTGTTCAATCACTGAACGATAGTGTTTGAATTTTACGGTTGTGTTGCTATGTCAATTTTGGTCATACACGAACAGACACACAAGTTACAGGCTTTCACAGTTACTAAGTGAACAAAATCTTGATGTCCTTGAAAAAGAATGCAGAATACTGAAGGTTAATTATCAGATAATAACAATTTTTTCAAATATTTAAGATTGTGAATTGCTGTAACCACTTGGCATGCTAAGGAAGGCCTTCATGTATTACAGCCTAACTAAAGATAACCTGAATTTTTGAAAGAAGCATTCAACTGGCACAAGCAGTTGACATACTTTTCTTACCTCTTACAAATTTGCACATAACTAGAGCACAGCATACAAACCTGAACAAGAAGATTGCAAGCTCAGTTGCAACTTTCTCTTATGTAGAGACTTACTTTCAATAAAACTTTATAAATTTTTATACTTCAAGTTTACATGCTATTTTATAATACATAATCAAATTTAGCAAATACTAACCAACACCCCTAGCACTGTGACAGTGTTATTCACGCCCTGATAAATTCTGAAGCAGTTATCAAAAATATCTTAGATTTTTTTTTGATAAGCATAAAGACAAATATGCATATGTATGATGAATGAGTGTTAAAATTGAAATTTTGCTCAAGAAAAGGATTCATTTTTTTAAAAATGAGTAATGAGAGGACATCTGCCAATAGTATAGTTCATTTTACCACATAACCATGATATACACCTTACTAACAGTAATGTCAGGCAAGAAACTTAATTAGAAATAACTAAACCAAAACCCACTATGATATTTAAAAAAATCTAGGCTGCTAGTCAAATATACTCTTTGAAGGTTATAATAAAAAGATAACAAAAACTCATTATTTGCTACTCATTTCTTAGAATAAAACTTAAATTTATCCTAGCTGTAAATGCTTATACTCTTAATGGCCTAAGTACAGGTTTTAAAAAATGTTATTTGGAAGAAATCTGCCTTATTTCAATGTGTGTGTGTGTGTGTCTCACACTCACACACACACACACACACAGTAGGGTAAAAAAAGTTGGGTTTTTTTTTTTTAACGTTTATTCAATTTACTTCTACAGTATAAATTTACCTGAAATCAACAGGTAATGTATTTCGATGTGAAAATAAGGAATGTAAAGAGAAAAAATGAACAGCTCCAAATGCAGAGCTGTGTGAGAGGAAAAAAGTAACAAGCAATTGAATCTAACATTAACATTTAGTATCAAAACCTTTGTTTGCAATTACTCGTTAACTCACAGAATCCCAACGGCTGCCACCAGTAGGTATAAATACTCCAACAGTCTGTTTACTGGCCGACATGTGTCGCTGTTTACAAACTGTTCGCTAAGCAACTTCTCAGCCAATATAACTGACTGTTGCATCTGATCTTTGGCCTATGATGATTCAAGAATGCTTGTGATGTTTTGTTGTCAAAATTGACCCGAAATGAGCCAAAAATCATTGTGGTTGAGGTGTTGAATCAGCTTCTGAGTTCTGATGAAGAAGACATTAGTATCCAGTCACTTGCTTGAGAAATTCAAACATTATGTGGCTGGTTGTGATTTATCACTAGATGAGGGAATAAACCCCACAAAAAACAAACTCTCATTCAAGCAGTATATAAAAGATTTTCTTGCTGTGTGATTCTGAAAATGGATATATCTGCAATGCAGAAATGTATGCAGGGAGGAAAGGAGATGCCAATGAAATTGATAACTGAGGTGTTACAGGAAACTTAGTTGTGAGAATGACTAAGTGAATATGCAGTGCAGAACTATGCTCTTTACATAGACAGGTTTTGCACTACTCTTCAACTTGTGGAATATCTTCTCATAAACAAAGATATTGAGATGAGTGGCACAACAGACGTGAATTCTCGAACACCCTTATGAGAAAAAACAATGAAATGGAAAGGGGGTGAATCAGAATTTTTGTTCAATGGAACTGCTGCTATCATAGTGTGGAAAGACAAGAGGCCGATTTACTTCAGTACATCTCTCTCCATCTAGAACATGTCCAGAGATATGATGTTACTGGACACAAAAGGGTGTCTGTTCCTGACCCAAAAGCTGTGAGGAAATACAATCTCCACCTGGGTGGAACTGACAAAAAAATGATCAAATGACTAGACATTTTTCATGTGGGCTGCATACAACACATATGTGCTCATGGGTTTATTATCCTCCAGAAAAGAGTATATATATTTCACTTCTTTTTGGATAAACTTTGCCAAGAACTTGTTGGGGATGTGAGAAACAAGAACACTGACTATGGCAGACGATGCTCTGCTGAGCAGGATGACGAAAAGCAACTTGTATGTGATGCACATGATGATGCAGAAAGGGTGAAATGGCATCCAGCAATAATTGCTGTAGGGTGTGCAGGGAGAAGTACCTGAGGGTAAAACAAATGAACCTACAGGTGGAGGACAAAGACTTACCAAAATGTTGTAAGACTCTTTACAGATGCACATATTATGAAGAATTCTTGTGCATTGGAAAACCAGACAGTAACCTCTGGTTTGACTGACATCCCAAACGCCAGTACTGGCGATAGAGCAAGAAAAACAACAAGTTAGGACAGCGTTAGCTTCTAAATGAGATTTTATTTCTATAAAAATGACAGAAAAGACATTTTAGGGGCACTAGAACAATATTTGGTAAAACGTCATTTTTTCACCATTTCTTGCAGTGGAGGTTCCAAAGACATAGGATACCAGGGGTTCAAAGGATTAAAGGATTTTTTAAAAACAAATGCAGGACTCTAAACCATTCCAGTTTAGTTCAACAGTAATTGTTCTTTTAAAAACTCCAGTTGATTTTAAATCTGCTCAAAGATCCTTCCAAATATCCATTGGATTCAGTTTTATTTTCCTCTGCATTTATCAATGTATTCATTCAAATATTTTACATGAAGCATTATTTCAAGGATGGTGTTTGGTAGTCCCAAACTTCTGTACAAGTGAACCAATGGTATTGACAGACATTTAGTTTCTTAGCAATGTTCCTGTAGTTCAAACCATCAGAATGTTGCATAATTATTTCGTGTTGTGAACTCCTTAACTTTACCTATAATAACCACCTTGTCCAAAGATGTTGATTCAGCTAATGACCACTTTGACTGAATCATACCAACGTCAAGTTTCTTCTGGAAACTTCTAGAAACTTATTTATTTTCTTAAGTTTTATAAACAATTTCTGATAGTGCAGTGGTTCTCAGAGTCCCGGGTCACTTTCCTCCCCTTGGGATCCCAGGTTTCTTCAATTCCTACTCCATTTTAAATTGCCATCTAGTAATTTTTTTCAACATAATACTTTCCATTATATGTTCCTCCCTTGGCTAAAATTCCTCCCCTGGGAGCCAAGTGCCTCCCATTTTAGAATCATTGTGGTAGTGTCTAAATACTTTTTTCTATTACCAATTTTGTTATTCATATAAATGCCTCTGTATTTACTTTTGCCTTCATATTCTCAAACTTCACATCAAAATACATTACCTGCATTAATTTAAGGCAGATTATGCTATCAAAGTATATGAAATATTTTTCAAGTGTCCAAATACTTTTTTCACTATGCTGTATATATATTATAGTATTTATTCTATTTTCTTCTGTTCAACTATATTTTTTTTTTTAATTTTAAAAACTTAAGTAAAAATTTTAAAAGATGAATTTCCTCTTATTTTAATAGTAAGATTTAGAACATTTATTATGCAATATCCAGGATTTTTTTGTGAACTTTATGAAAAGTTGTATTAATCCGAATTGATCACCGAGAGAAAATAACTTTTTTTACTGCCAAGTTGCATCAATCCTCCTCTTAACATTAGAAGGAAACTTAAGTCATGAAATCAGGTAAGAAAGAATTATCCAACCAAAGTTGTATGACAAGAAATGACAGACAAGAGAATTTAAAAGAAAAAATATTTAGTCTTATTTCATGAAATTATCTATCAATAAGACTGGCTGCTGCAGGGACAAACTCCACTCCTACTGAAGATAAATATATAATAAATAAAAAAATGAGAAAATAATTTTTTTTTCTATATTTATTCATTAGAATGAAATAAGCCCATGCATATCTGTATGATAAATTTCCATTAATATCTAAGACTTGTCAGTTTAGCTCAGTCAGTAAGACACACCGTTAGCAATCCCTAGGTCGTGAGATCAAATCACAGTAGGGGAATGGGGATTTTACATATCGGTTTACACCCTAAATTTTGGTGAGGATTGTTCTTGTTAGGGTAAGAAAACAGTCAACTCCTGACTTTGTCCTGGAATTTGACAATTGTGTCAAAAGTTTCAAAGTCATGTACTCAATTTCTTCCATTTGGTAGGTCAAATGAAAATTTGCTCAACAGTTATTTCTGATAATGACATAAGTAGTAACCGATAATTCTTTAAAAAAACAAAATAAAAACTATCACAATTGGCAGAACAAACCAATTAGTCAAATTAAATTGCTTTTCTTTTTCTTTCATTTATCAGAAAAATAACCAAATGATGAGCAAGTCATAAAACGAACAACAGGTTATAAAAAAAAACTACCCAACTTTACATAATGCACCATTTTATTAGGAGGTGCAGGGTGGCAGAGCAGGTAACAGCACGGGTAAATGGACTTTGAGTAGAGTTCAAACTCTGGCCAAGACAGTTTGTGTTCACTTCACACTATTGCGAAAGGCATGAAGCCATCTCTACATGAGCACAGGGTCAAGTGAGTGGCGCTGCTTGTTGCCCTAGGTCTATTTCACATATTGCAAACGGGCCAAGTAAGTAATGTGATATGTGGAGCCCAAGCAAGGCACTACTTACTTTTATTACTAAAGAATTTAATAACATAACCTATTATTCTGAGTAAAAAAAAATGTTTCACAAAAAATAGTTAAAATATAGCTGGACTGTATTAATTCAAAAGGTATTGAATTATTCCTGTTGCTTGTGAAGAAATGTATGAAAATTTCAAAGTTTAAAAATGTTCAGATATTATATAGAATTTTTTAAAAAGCTATTGTTTTTTTAAAGAATGGCAGAAGACTCATTGCAGTGATGAACATAGTAATAAAAAGGTAGCTGACCACCAACAAAAATAATAAAAATGGCAACTCAAGAAAGTTTATTATTGTTGCTTTTTATTACAACACACAGGTCAATAAGCTCTCTGACTGCTAAGGCAAAGAACATGGAATCAGAAATGAAGTAGCTTTCGACATAGTAAAACAACAATGTTACAGAGAATCAGAGAGGAAATGGTGTAACAGTAAGACTACAGATTTGTGCTGTTTAAACATATAGGTTTCCATGGCTGGCTGAAGTAGTTCAAATCTAGTCAGAAGCTACTTTTAATTTCTGATATACTGTTTGAACTAGCGATTGGAGAGTTTATCAATCCAGAGTATTATGTGGAAAAGCAACTATAATAAGATGGAGTAAAACAAGTAATAAAATCTTCAGGTCCCATATCTTTCAACATAGGATGACAGTGGTTATCTACTGTGTCTGACTATGGGATGATACTTTCCAAATTGGCTGGTCACCACCTATTTGATACAGCTCTGTGTGCACTTACGCATGCCACCCACATTTTGCTGTGACGCCTTTGAAGTTGGATCTTCCATCTTCTCTGCCTATCCAGACTTCCGTTTTGGTTGGATGTACCATTTTGGACATTGAGACTCTACATGATCCCCGGCTAACAGCACCAGGTATTCCCAGACGGTCATCCATCTAGGTACTGACTAGGCTCAACGTTGCTTAACTCTGGTGATCTTACAAGAACCTATGTGTCCAACACGATTTGACCATATAGAAGTAATAAAATAGTGAAAATGCTTCATCTAGAAAATGTTTTTTAAATAACCTATATAAATGCACTTCAGTAACAGGAAAGGGTTTTAAAAATCTAGGAGGAAGCTAGAAAAAAAGAAGGAACCAGAAAGGTTTTTACCTCGCCAGTTCGTAGACGATGGAAGAGCATCTTGGTGATGATGATAGTCCAGATTATGTGCAGCAGCTGCAGTGACCCCAAGAGTCCATTGTACAAATAGTAGATAGGGGCCATGCCAGTGACAGTGACCGCATAAAACAAAGTGCTGTAGAGGATTCTGTAGAACAAAGAAAAAACATTAGTTTAAATATTTTCCAATGATCAACTTTTTGCACATAAAAATCACAACTAGATATTAGGTTTTTACATATTAAACAGTTTTTTTTACATCATAGAGAATAATGCTTAAAGTGAAAGAATTACTAATGTAATTGCATTTTTTGCAGATTCAATGTGAATAAAAATATAATTCATTATTATTGGAAGTTTTTGAGCCCTCAACAGTAACGATGCCAAACCAAGAAGTTAGACTAGTTTTCAAGTACGATTTCAAATTAGGACATTATGATTCTCAAGCTGCTGATAACGTCATCGAAGCATTTGGTGAACACTGTTACAGTGCAAACTGTTAATCATCTTGAGGGAAGCCTAGACTTGTTCTTAATGAAGAATTATCAACAGCAGTGGCCAATGACTCACAAATAATGTTTCAAGCACTTCTTCGAGATTTTAGGACTCCAACAGCGACATGTCTTCTACAGATTATCATCTCTTCAAGCATTTTGAACTTCATATCCATAATAAATGGTTCAATAATAGGGAAGCCATAAATTGTGCTTATACTGAATGTGACCACTAAACCTAACAAAGATATATTATAATTAGAGGATTGTTGGAAAAGTGTTATTGCTTCAAAGAGGTCATATTTTGATTAAATATTTCCTTTTTTTTTTTTTTTAATTAATTGTTTATATCATTATTCATTTTACTATTCAAAAAACAACATTTCATGTGTAATAATGAATATAACCTTTTTCTAAATCAATGTTCTTCAAACTTTGACTCAGGGAACCCTTTTCAATAATTAAATTTTCTAGGGAACCCCCTTCAAAAAACAACTTTCCCTTCGACATATGTAACTATTGGATTTTGGCCTTGTTTATGGAGTTATTCAAATGTGTATAAACCCAAATAAAAAATACACACTCGAATGGAAAAGTAAGACCGAAGCTTACTAAAGAAAAATAGACATATGAACGACCACCAACTGAACAGCGTCCGCATCACGTAAATAACCAAGATGTTTTTAATTTTAACGTAACTGTTAAAAATAAGTATTTGGAATTTAGTTAAGAGACAATGTGTTAAGAACAATTAATTATCACACAAGATAAATAAAATATGACAGCACTTTTGTTTCGCGGAACTCTTTCAGTTCCATGGAACACAGTTTGAATACCACTGTTCTATATAAATGCATCAAGGGAAACAACTGCCAAAACCTAACACTCTTCCTAGAGGGTTATCCAAATTTTGACTCAATATAATACATAACATAATTCACATATCCTGCGAATTTAGGTTAGTTAGCTAGAATGATGAAGGCAATAGCCAATTCCCTCTGTTAAAATATGATTGAAGAAAAAAAATCATTTTCTTTTCATTATTAAATATGCCTTTCACTGGTATTTTGGTTCTCAATTTCAAGTGACATGGTTTATAAAAGCTATTTCAATTAAATCATTAAAATCAATTAAACATGAAATTTTAAGTGACAGTAACTAAGGCATGATGCGATATGAATTTTAAAATATCAGTCCAGTATGTACAGCCTGAAGAAAAAAATTAGAAAATAAAATGAAAATCACAAATAGCTGAAGGGAGTAATTAAGAAAAATTACATGACGTTATGAGTACAAAATACTGAATAGGATTTCTTAAAACACAGTTCATTTATTATTTTGTGCTGCACTGTTTCACACATGTGCTTTGAAAAAAGTTATTGTGACTTCATACAAACCTGTAGAAAATAGAGAAGATGAACCTGTACCTATTGGTGTCTATAATGTATAAGCCATGATAGCTGTAACAAACT
Source organism: Architeuthis dux (assembly GCA_006491835.1). Classification (NCBI taxonomy): domain Eukaryota; kingdom Metazoa; phylum Mollusca; class Cephalopoda; order Oegopsida; family Architeuthidae; genus Architeuthis; species Architeuthis dux. The sequence continues at coordinate 2,522,915 of VCCN01001259.1, forward strand.
TAGTGTTATATAATTTGAAAAAAAATACTGGGCACTTATTGTATAAATGCAATATTACAGTATACAAATTTGGAACATCGAAGCACAAAAACATGTGGGACTGCCGAACTGTAGTATCAAATCAAGAACCTGTCTTATACAAGAGGCTACAACTTTATACCTAATTTTCACCACAAAATCTAGTATTTGTGTTATACACAGGGTTGGACACAAAACATCCGACAGCTTTAAAATGGTTAGATGTTTCATTTTCAGCTATGTTATTTAATTATACTTTTTAATAAAATATATACTTTCTTAACCCTTTAATATTGTGTTTAAGTACCATTTTCAAAAATAGAATAAAAATATTAGATAGATAGATAGATAGATAAACCTTCGAATTTAAATGTACTTTAAGTTTTAATTAATATAGTATATGCCGGTCGTCTTCTAAAAGTCTCTCGACGTGACGCGGAAGGAAAGGGGTTGTTTTCAACACATCTTTTCGTTTCCGTGAGAAGGACACAGCCACGTGGGTAATATACACATTTTTTTATTTACCAAAAAAATTTTTATTTTTTTTATATTTACTTTTTTCCCCTCGCTATTAGGGTTTAATAGGCTTGATTGACTATATATACAGTCAGTATATTTTTTACCAACTCCAGTCAGTAAAATCTTTCTGACTCCGACTCCAGTAACCCAAAATTCTGCCGACTCCAACTCCACAGCCCTGGTTATACATGAAATAATACAGGAAGTGATTTTTTTTTGTATCTACATGAAGTCAAGCTTTGTTCTTATAATGGCTTATCTTTGTATACATCACCAGTGCATGTAATTTTATTGATAGAATGATTCACTTACTTGAGAGGAAAGATGAACAGTCGTCCAATATACCAGGTAACTGTAAAGATAATGAATAAATGGCTGCACCATTTCTTTCGTCCGGAATAACTGGCCATCTTGGTAGCCTAAAAAGCACAAAACAAGTATACATTAAAAACAAAACAAAAAACAACTTTTGAGGAGGTGCAGTGTAGCCAAGTGGTTAACAGCATGGATAATGGACTTAGCGAGCCAAGTTCAGACTCGGCTGAGAGTTTTTGTTCACTTCGCACTAATGCCCTTGGGAAAGGCATGAAACTACCCTAGTTATGGGTAAAATAGCACAGGGTGAAGTGTGTGATGCGGCTTCAGGTGCATGTCGCCTCAAAGTCTATTTCACATATTGCAAACAGGCCGAGTAAGTAGTAAGCAGGGACAGCCATCAGTAGGGGACTTACTTTTATTACTTAAGAATTTAATAACATAACCTATTATTCTAAGTAAAAAAAGGTATTGAATTATTTCTGTTGCTTGAAGAAATGTCTGAAAATTTCAAAGTATAAAAATGTTCAGATATTGTATAGAATTTTTTAAAAACCTATTGTTTTTTAAAGAATGACAGAAGACCCATTGCAGTGATGAACATAGTAATAAAAAGGTAGCTGACCACCAACAAAAATAATAAAAACTGCAACTCAAGAAAGTCACAGGATTGTTCAGACATTATAATGTTCTACTTATCAAAATCAGTTGGTCCCGAACATTAATATGATTAATATAGATATTTTAATATAATTTTTTATTCATTTTAAATAAAGATTTAAAATGAATGAAAAATATTAAAATATCTATATTAATCATTAATTTTTTTATAATGTAAAGTTGTTTATAACAAAGAAATTATAACAATGAATGTAAATTGTTCCAATGTTTACATCCTTTGCTTTAATGTTATCAGCCAAAGTGATCACAATAAGCGACTTCCCCTGTATTTTATAACTTTTCTCATACACAATGAGTTAGCCACCCATTGCAAACTACCATCCATTTACAAATTTGTAGAAATTTTGTTTTTATATTTTCACCGAGTTTTCTGACTCATAGCAGTGAAAGTTCTGCATTACTTTTAGTACTATTAAATATTAAGTGAAAATGATTGCAAATACTTATAATAGCTTACTTGTAGGTAAAATTGATGACAAATAATAGTAAATCTATTATCTCAGACCAAAACCTCTAAATCTGTTGGTATTATTCAGTTTTTATTGCAAAACAACTGTTAGAAAAAATGAAAACCCGCAAAAGCTAAATGATCATAAAAATTGAGAGTCAAGCTTTTAAGATTAAATCAGTAACAAGTCAAATTTTAGATTTAGATTTCAAGTTGTTGATTAGAAACATGTGAGTTGTTTCTAAGGTTTGCTGAAAGGTTTTCATTGGTACACCAAGCATAAAAATTAAGTGATCCATTTTTTTCAATTAACAGTTAAAATCAGGACATCAGCCATCCAAACTGAGTTACACACAAAAGAGTAGGTAAACATTATGGGAGGCCAATGTAAATGAACAATTACCAAACACTTCAACAATTACAAAACTCAAATAGCATGAAACACAATTTCTTTAAGGTTAGGGAGATTTTTTTTTTCTTTCATGAACAGCATATTTTTACATGTGACTTTTACATGTGACTTTTACATATTTAAATTTGATTACATAGTTGCCCTTAATAAGGTTAGGGGAATAATATTGTGTATATCAGATTTAAACATTGTAATAAATCTTTTTATAATAAATAAATAAATAAATAAGGCTCACAAACAGTTGGTGAGTAAATTGAGAACATTTCATCTAAAACTAAATAAAGGACCCTAACCATATATGCTGGTAGGAGACAGTAATTTAAGTTTTTTAAATATGCAAATTCTATACTTTGTCCAATGCTGGTATTATGACTAACGGACTGTCTACTGAAGCTAAATATGGATAGTTATGGGGTTTGGATGAGTTGCAGTGAGCAGTAGTCCTCCAAATACCCTTGTAAACCATTCATCTTATAGCGCAACATATACAGAAAGTAAAGTTTTAAAAATAAAATAAAAAAGCAGACAGTGCTCAAGGATTTGGTCTTTGTTCTTCCCACTCATTTGTATTGTCTTGAAAATGGAAGACATTGCATTAGACTTCATTTCTGTACATTGAATTGTTTCAATCATGTACATCCATAGAATATAAGCAAATACTGTTGCAAAGTAGCCAGCAAGTGTATCTAAGCTTAGACAAACATCTCATTTTCATAACCTTCATTTCAAAGATAGCACAAATAGCATTCTTATGAAGAACTGCCAAATAATATTTTTCTAGTTAAATCAATTTTTAAGAGTTTGGGACAACAACAAAAATAAAAATACTTGTTTATTAATAGATATATCTGATGAGTTATAAAAGACTAGGCCTGATAACAGGACAGCAAATGTTTTTTTTTTATATATATATATATTAAAATAAAAAGCTTATGACTTTTAATGAATCGGCCACATAAACAGGTTATATAATCCACATTGTATCACTAAGATGATTAAAGAGCATTGTGATCATGAAATGCAAAGAATGACAGCAACAAAGTAATAGCAAAAGCCTTTTAAAAAGCCATTGAATACACATGATTAGTTTTGTTTATTTCATTATAAACTGTAGCTATTTTAAATAATGCTAACATTGGGTATTTCTATAGATAGCCAAATTGAAAAATAAGTTTAGATTTATTCACTTTATAAGTACATACAACTTGCCAAAAGTATATGAGGAGGTACCCTAAAATAACCAGAATTATTTTTTTTTTTTTTTTTTAAATTACTACTTTGGAAAGAAACTGTGGGTCATTTTGAACTTGTTCCCTTCTTCAAATGATTGTTTTTTTGATCCTGTGAGCAAATAAGGCACAAATTTTGTGGAAACATGTTTCAGTTTCAAATCATCTGTTAACATTTGCTGGCATGAAATCCAACACAAACCAGTCACCTCATATCTTATTAATGGTCTGATGACTACCTTTATTGATTGTGTGGTGAACTTTCGAGATTTTCATCATTTCAGTTTGTTGAAGGTTGGCGAGATCGTGGTTGGTCTTCACCATGTTTGAAATGCAAATACCATTCGTACACTTGTGTTTTACCTAAAGCTTCTTCTCTAAAAGATTTTCGAAGCATTACAAGTTTCAGCAGTCGTTTTCCCTGAAAGAAAACAAAACTTCATGCGCACACCGTTTCTTTTTTATCAACCATCATGAAAATCACCAAACATGCTTGCAAACACCAGAAAAAAAAGGCACAGGAAACATCATTCAATCCAGAATCATGCCATGGCAGACTGCCTCAGAATAGTGTTGATTCGTGACACCTAGAGGTGCAATGTGCAACTACATCCAGTTCTCACACCACATTTAAATTTGGGGGGGGGCTCCTAAACCTTTTCCTTTTAGGTGAGAATTGCAGAATTAAAAGGCCCTAGTTCCTGGTGCCCTGTGCAAGCAGAACAAAGTATAGCATCATCTTATTTATTTATGATTTAGTGAGAAAAATAGATAGGAATAAAATATTGCAATAATCAGGTAAAAGAAAACAGTTCTGAAACAGCATCAGAGTTTCAGCTCATCATTTGATGAATATAACATTCATTATTATAACAAGGAGAGTGTCCATTTATATTACTGACAAATAATTATTATCTTTACATGTGCTTTTTTTGTTTAGTGTTTGTAACAAAAACATGTAAAGATAATTATTTGTCATAACTAAATGTATTATGTTACTTATAACTTTCTTATTTTGACTGTTTTCATTCTGTTTAATCTATCATTTTCTATTTTTCCATTTCTACTGTCTCAGAAACATGACAGGCACCTCCTAGCATTTGGCACCCTGGGCTGCCGGTACCTAGGCCAGCCCTGCCGTTTACTCAATTCAGATAGGTAGTTATTTACGTTTGCAAGAGAAATTAACAGTTAAAAGTTAAAAATGAAACATTTTTCATCCTATATAGTAACATCACAACATTACAATGCATTTGCTATAAGATAACTTTTATTTGAAGATGAATATTCATGTCATTTCAAAGCCAAACTGAAGCATGAAATAATAAGACTTCTATTGTCTCAGAATGCAGTTGAATTTTAATATCAAATGTCTATTTTCAATTATAAAGGACAGAAAAATCATTTTAAACATTCTTTTTATCTTTGTCAAAACCAATTTATCACATTTGACAGATGAGAAAGATTTAAATACAGGTATACCTCGATTAGTGCAGTTAATTCATTCCAGAATTTTCCGTACTGTTCAAAATCGCACTGTTCAAGATCTTATAATTTAATGTGTTTTATTTTTAACTTTTACTTAGTTACATTAATTTGTATAGCAATACCGTAAGTGTACTATATCAAAACCTGTACTAATCAAAACCACACTATTCAAGGTATTCCTGTATAATGTATAAAGAATACATTTTTTCATCTTATTGATTATTTTATAGTATATAAATTAAATTAGACAATATAAAGTAACATTTTTAAAATCACATTATCCAACTTGTGACTAGATAACACATATTTGGCATTGGGAAGAGGATTGAAACCTGGGCCATTTGCTAGCGAGTTTGCTAAGTGTGTGGAGATAGAGTCAGAAGTTCAATCACCACAGTGCTTGGTCTTCAAAGCCCCTATATCCATGGCACAACAATGTTGAGATGATGGGAGGACTATGCGATTGCAGGGAGATGCGAGTACCAGTGTCGCGGTCCACCTTGACACCTTCTCTTAATGCATGCAGGGTAGGTAGTGAGAACCTGTGCCACTGCTTTTAACCTTCTCTTAGTTGGACTGCCTCACAGGGTTCCAACTGCCCTGCTATTCACCCATAGCTGTGAGAGAAGTGGATTCATGCCTTTCCCCAGGGCATTAGTGCGAAGTGAATGCAAGCAGCCTACGCTGAAACTTGTATTCTGTTCAGATTCCATTTCCGGTGCCAATAACCATTACACCACGTTGCACCTTCTAGATATCACCTATACAAACATCAACAGACAAAATATGGTTCCTATTATAACTCATGAAACATCATACAAAATAAAGAACACAATTATAACATGGCTAAAACAAAAATAACTGCCAAAGAAATAATTACTAAAAATAATAGTGGAAACAGTTTTCCTTAATCATTAGTTGAACAGAAAGTGGCTAAGAAAGCTCAGCATTCACTTCTCTGATCAGGATTTGAAAAAGTTGCTCTGTCAACATGATCTTTGAAGGAGGACAGAATCAGGTTTACATTGTATGAAGGAGGATTGTATTGTTAGTTGACAGCTCAGCATTAAGAACCTTTGATGATGAGATGGCAACACATCCAATAAACATTCAAAGAGAATTAAAACAAAGCAAGAGAGGGCTTGGGAGTATTTTGGTTACAAGGTGTTTATAAAGTGATTGGATAAGTCTGAGCCAATGACAGGTACAAACATAGATGACAAGGACTTCTGATTATCTCAACTCCTGTTATAGTTTATATTTAGACGAGAGATTCACAATTTTTTGTTTTACTATGGTTTTTTTTTTAAAGTGATATAATTTTGATCTGAGAAAAATCCACAATTCTGTCTGCAACACTATGATCAAAACTTAAATCCACATTAGTTAAGCTTTCTAAATAGTGTTTTAGAAAGACTTGGAAAAATTAAGGTGCAAGCAAAATTTGAACTCTAAATTAAAAATACGGGTACACAATCTCTTATTCAAAACCCTTGAGACCAGACACTTTTCTGAATGGCATCAATATTTAAATTGATAATTACAGATGCTTCCTTTCCTGCTTCTCACAGTTACCCACAGGGGAATATACAGCTCTTTTTCATAGTCTTCAAAGTTTTAAAAATAAAAAAAATAAAAAATATCACCAAAAATAAACAAAATATCAGTGAGCAGCAGAGGCTCGTTTGACTAGTAGGTGCACCGAGACAACTACATGTCGTGGGTTGAGCAAAGGCTGTCTCAAAATAACTACCGCTGTGCTCTACAAGGCCATCAAGACGGCCTTGTTTGAGTGTGGGTTGTGTCAGGTTATGTTCGGCCAAAACGTTGTGACTATATTGAAGATGAGAAAGACTTTAAATTGTCCAGACAAAAGTTGGTATACTTCTTTAGTTTTGCTCTTACTTCAACTGGGAAGTGATTTACTCAATTTTACTCAAAATGTTCTTAAAATGCAAACTGAATGAATTCTTTAACTAATATATCAAAAGGTATTCATTCATTACAAGAATTAAGGAACTGATTTACCAGGTGTTGCGAGTGGTTGAACAGTTAAAGGCACAGAGAATGGAATTGCGTTCACTTTGCACTAATGCCCTTGGTTATAATTATAGACTGTTCACATTACACTGTCCAGGCTAGAGGATATCTCATATTAGCGAAATAAGAACAATCTACCCCCATAGATTGAATAAAGGGTTCGGTTCAAAATTACCAGAAGGTTACCAACAACGACAGACTCTTGAAAGCCAAAGAGTACAACAGCCAAAATGTTGTCCAAACAGTAGTCCGAGGAAATCAGTGTATAATAAAAAAAAAACCCCTGATATGTAATATACAATCTATATTATATGAGAGAGTTATAAGATGTGAGTGGCCACATATAAGTGCCCAACAAACTATTTTTAAAAAGTTGATATTTTTATTACTTTTAGAGCTACAAATGCTCAGTTTTTTTCAGGCTTCAAAAAAAAAGAAAGAAAAAAAAACAAAAAAACTGAGCATTGTAACTCTAAAAATAATGAAAATAACTTTAAAATGGTTTCGTTGGGCACAATTGCAGCCACTCATGTATATTTTAGTAAGCCTAAAGACACACCATATTATCAATATCAGTTTATAGCATTTCCCTATTTCAGATCAAAACAAGTGGTTACATGTAATCTCAAGCACAGATATACATATGCAACAAGTATAACACTTCCTTTCTCCATCCAGTTTCTAGTTCTTGTCACTTTAAAACAGATAAGAGAACTGATGATTAATTGAAATATGTTTATACACATCAAGAAAACTTTTCATAGAAATCACTCAGAGCGCATACCTCATCCAACGCCATTGTCAGGGGAAGTAATTGTGCATGGATCCGCCCCAAAATTTCTTTTCTTTTCTTTTTTACCCCATTGTTCACCCTTCCACAAAATTTCATGTAAATCCATCGAGTACTTTCGGAGATATCTTGTGGACAGACGTGGCCAAATACATATACCTCGCCAACTTTGTTGGCTGAGGTAAATAAAATAATTGTTAAAAAAAATAAAATCACAGACAGAACATCCAAATAGATTTTGAAGGAAACGAATTGTATTAATAGTATTATTTTTTCTACAGAGAACAGTTCAAATACTTTATTTATACAAGCAAGTGTGTTGCATATCAAATCAATTGTATTATCGCTACATCCTTGACATGCACAAACAAAACCCTTACTCCTTATGCTTAAACCCATACAAGACTTGAGTAGATTAGTCTGGGTACAATGTTTTTGTTTTATTTCAATTGAATACAGCAAGATCTGCTGGCATGTAACAGCTTCCACTCATCCTCCTCAAGAATAAGGATCCTAGAAAGGACCTAAAGGTTTGTTTTCAAATGGGATTACTGAATTGATATTTCACATTTTTTAAAAGATTTAAGTACTTAAAAAAAAAAAATAGAAAATAAAAACAACAAAGAAAAGAAAAATAAAGATAATTCATGTGAGCTAACATGTGTTACTCAAAAATTTAGGGATTTGAGCAAACTGAATATAGTACAGACTATTCCCGCTACCCATTGAGATTACTGTATACATGCCCAAAAGGACCACCACAAAAGAAATGGCAGAGACCATGTGTGAGGATGAGTAATTTCTTTTCCATGGTTAAATTCACAAATTTTTAGGTAGCCTTTTGTAATGATATTAACAGTACTCAATATGTATTTTATTAATTTGCAGCTTTTAACTATTGTTATATGAGTAATTGTTTATACTCACTTTATATTTTGAAAGGTTCAAATAAATGACATCAATAAAATTTAAGGGAGTGAGATGAACAGACTAAGTAAGAATGCCATAAAATAGGCCATCAAGAAAGAAAAAAAGCAAACATTTTTCAATTGTGAGAATAGAGACAAAACTCTTCTCAGGTTTTATGTTACCAGCAAGGACCCTTAATGTATTCATTTGAAATATAACAAGATATTGTACCCATGTTAATTTACTTAATATTCCTTCATTTCCTGAACCCTTATTTCATGCTTTCAAGACTGCTGGGATATATATATACCATAGATCTCTTATAGAAGTCTACTGGGACATATGTGTCAAGAAACAGAATAAGATTTTCCTGCATTTTACAACCGTAGACCATGTCGTCATTATAGTATGAAACCTACACAAAGATTAGTTTGTATTACATGATTAAATAGAAAAGATGTGTAGGCGAAGTGATAAGTGATATTACATGTTTAGCATCTGTCCCGAGATAAATGTTTAATGGGACAAATGTATCCCATCATGATTTTGGTTCAAGATATAGAAAATGTTTTATTCAATAAACGAATAATTTTCTTTAACCATTAAAATAAAAATTTTTAATCTTTGGCTTTTATACTCTTAGAAATTCACGATGTTTCTGCTGAAACTATTTTGATGTACTTGCCACAAAAGACCCACAACCAAACTCTGATGAGACTCCTTTTGTGCCAATTGTACCAGCTGAAATAAATGTTCTAGTTAAGTTTTTAAATCCTTTAGCCTGTCATTTCTTGATTCAGTCTTAAACATAAAATAACACAACTAGGAACAAAAATTAATAATAAAATTAATAGGTCTGTCCAGAAAAAAAATCCAACCATTTGGAATATCTTCAGAAATGGTTGCACTGCCTTGATGTAACTTGGCAACCAATCAGAATGGACCTTATTGCACATGCGTGGACATACTCTCCCGTAGGGTTACTCAGTCTGCAGTGAGATACCAGTGAGTGAGCATGTGTACTGTGTGACTATCCCATTCACAATCACCAAGCGAGTCATTCTTCACACCTTGTGCAGGGTTTTTTTGGAAAAACACTGCATCATCCAGGACTTTCAGCCATCCTACAGTTTAGATTTGGCTCTTTGCAACTTCTGTTGCCAAAGAGATTAAGGAGAACACTACGAGGCAACTGATGGCAATCCTGAAGAGGACTTTGCAGACTGTTTTGAAAATGAAAGATGCTGAGATAAGTGTGTGAGGTCTCAAAGGGAGTACTTTGAAAGATTAAGGCATCATTGCCCTAGGTAGGCTATTTTTTCATTAACATTAAATGGCTGGATACTTTCTGGACAGACCTCGTATAGTAAGATTATAATTTGGTGCCTACTGACCAAATACATTATGGTCATATTATAAATAAATCTTTCTGAATTTCATTAGAAAACTTATAAAATACTTCAGCACTCAATGACTCTCCACTCAGCACAAGGACTAGGATTGAGGAACCTCTCCCCAAGGCTTAAGGGGGTTACAGTCAAATCAATTTGGATACACGGGTTCTCGTAAGATCACTGAAGTTAAACAATGTCAAGCCTGGTCAGTAGCTTAATGGATGACCATTGGGGAATACCAGGTGCTGTAAGCAGAACGAAGCTTCGACAGGCCAGAGGTAGATCTTAATAACTGTCTACCTAAACCTGCAACAACCGCGATGAGGGTATAAGCGGAGAACGATGATAAATAATCAACATTTTTACAAAAATGAAAAGCAAAAAAGTATAGAACTTACCTCTAAGAATGGGTCAGCTATATCATGAACAATCAGGACAAGACATGATATGCGTACTATGTTTTGGACCCAGGCAATAAACATCAAGGTCATAGTGACAATATGATGGATAAACAATTCCCAGAAATCCTAAAAATGACAAAAAAAAGAAAATATAAAATTGGCCATATCAAAATCTTTTAAACCAAAGGCACATGTTTATATGAAAGATTTGAGCTTCTTGAATGCAAAATGAAGAAAAAAGTTCCCTTTTTTATGTAATCTTGAATCAAAATTACTGGACAACACTTTTAATGAGCAGTTTTATGAAAAATAAAAAATGTCTTATTGGAACTAAACTGAAATTGGTTCTTTGGTTACTTTCTCTAATAACAATGTTTTCTCCTACAGGGCTAGAACAGAAAGTATTATAATTTTATTAAAGCCCAATTTGGGAAACCATAAACTATTGATAAAGCCTTTACAGCTTCTAAAATGAGTAACTGAACTAAAAACCAATAGTTATTAGCCTAGATATATTAATACTAGCATATACCCATACGAAAATGACTTATTTATGTATGGATCAGCAATAAGGAGCCAAAACCGATTTTATTAGGTAATTTTTTTTTTTATTAATTCAAGTATCCTAATTTTAGTCTCAACTTAAGAAAAGTCACCACTGATATTGTGCAGTATGAAAAAAAAGTCAGAAAGAAAATTTGACAAATCTGGCCATTTTAAAAAGCATTTGGCCATATTTAAATTTTGAGCCATTTTAACTTTCTTTTTTTTTTTTTGTTGTGCTGAGAGTATTTGCATTTGGAGATTTTTTGCAAGATTTTGGTCAGAAATGTCCCCAAGAATCTAGCAACTGCTTCTCCCTTTCAATTGCTTCCTCACTGTGTAGGCTACATCAAAAGGAAAGAGAAAGACAGGGTCTCTTTCAGCATTCTTTAATCAGTATTCTTTGTTGCTATGGAAACAGCCTATCTTATTTTGTATTATCCATCCTTTGACTTTTTTCATTTGTGTATCAATGTATTTCATGTAGATCAATCCATTATGAATAGTAGGATATCTCAGCTAGCAGACACGACAGACAACCAAACATCATACAAACATATATTTGGCTTTTATATGTATAGATGATAAATGGTACATGTCATAGGACCTCTGTCTGTTATCTCTCCCTGCATATATGAATAAGTAGGTAAGGTGACACTTCAAATCAAAAGAAAGGAAGTGTGACTTTATGCATCATACAATATCTGTGTATGACATAATTGTGAAAGAACATTCAACAGCTACCAGTAACTTGATCCAGATGACATTGTCAGTGACCTTATAAAAGTAGTTCAACAAGGATGAAATAACCAGCAAGATTGAAGATTGCGTCTTTCAATTTTGTAGTAACTTGTTTTACACTTTAATTGTGATTTTCAATAATTGTACAGGTTATTGTTTTCTTTTTTCTTTTTTTAAATTCCAGATATTTATGTGATATAATGTTCGAAACCCTTGCATATCAAAACAAAATAGTATGTTTATCCAGATAATTTAAATTACTCCTAGTATCTTACTTTTTTCATTTAAATAACAAAATATCTAGACCACCTTCACGTGACATTGTGATCCAAATCTATTCAAGTGAAATATACGGGGTGTTTCAAAAAGGATGCAACCATATTTTTAACAACTTGTATTTAAACTGTTTCAATTCTAAAAAAAAATATTTTTAAAGACACAAATTAAAAAAAAAAGATTACAAAAAGATGCTAATTACACTTACATTTTAACTTTACAATAGATGTTGAAAGTGATTTCCTTCAACCTGTTTCATTACATTGGAAAATGAGAGCTGACATCACACAAAGAAATGGATGCTCGCATGATGCAATCATTTCAACTGCTAAGTACTGTTTTCTTTGCAATGTTGCCACATGACTAATATTGTGGCATAAAATTTATATGTGCATAAATTCTACTCTCTTATACTTAGGGTTGTGTCCTTTATGAAACTCTGTACATAGTCTGACAGCAGTTTTTCAGCTGATGACTTTTCTGCAATTCACTGCCTACTGAACACTGCAAATAAATTGCCTCTATTCAAGTTATGACACAGCATACTGGGAAAACAAGTAAATCATAAAGGCCAGGTGACTCAGGAGAAAAGCGAATTACATTAAATTGTCCTAATGTTTTCTTTTCATATACAGTAGGGTGTATCGAAAATTAAGAATTTCAGAAATTGAAAAACCGACGGACTTTTATGACGTGAGGGGCAACAATGAAGCCCAAGATAAACTTAAACACTGATCGTCATCTTCCTTGGCGTATTTCGCACTTTGTTTTGTGTATGCTACACATTGTTCGATCCTCAACCCGGACACCAAAAACCGCATAACTTTTGAGGTAAACAACCTACAGACAAATGAACACATTTTTCCATACTATTCTGACCCAAGAAATTCATAAAGGATCTTATTAGGATTCAAACACATCTTGACTATTTCAGGACAAAACAACCAAAAACTCAAAATGTTGAGAAATCCGATATGTTTTCATATATACACTAGATATCAAATGTTTGTCCTGTAATCTTTTTCTCTTAATCCACAAAGTGTCTATTTTATGATTCAACCAGGTAATAGGCTGAAATAATGTCAAGTTAATTTTAACCCTATATTACACCTATTGCGAACCCAAACACGGACACCGAAAAGATAGAAAATTGTATAACTTTTTAAGTAAATAACATACAAAGACAAAGGAACACATTTTTCCATACAGTTTTGACCCAAGAAATTCAGTAAAATGGTTAGTATTAAGATTCAAACACATCTTTGACTGTCTTGTAATCTTCTCTGTTGGAAGACTAAGTCCAAAGTACTTAATAATATTTGTAAATTGCATAGTACTTAATAATATTTGTAAATTGCATAGTACTTAATAATATTTGTAAATTGCATACTAACGAACTTCCTTTGCATGATCATATTCAAGAAAGAAATATTCAAACTCTTTCTAATAATTCCTATTTTGGTGTATTAGGAACAGCAATTTGTGGTGCCGTCAAAAATCTTGATTTCAATCCGAATTTCAAATGCATCAATGAATCACGCGTCGAGCTTCATCAACTGCGGACGACATCATCCATGATCTCAGTAATGATCAAAATTATGGATACAGAATTTCAGACTGTGGATGAGATTGAGGAGAACACAATGAGGCAGATGATAGCAATCCCAAAAGAGGACTTCTCAGACTGTTTTAAAAAGTGGAATGGACACTGATATAAGTGTGTGAGGTCCTAAGGGGAGTACTTTGAAGGGACTGAGGCGCCATTTCCCTAGGTGGGCTATTTTTTCATTAATACTAAATGGCTGGATACTTTCTGGACAAACCTCATATCCTAAGTTATATTAAAAATTCAGTAATGAAACAAACACTGCCTTCAAAGCTACACTCCATTTGATCAAACCCAATATTCATTTACTAATCAAGTAATTGTGCATTATATGCACTTTAATTCAAAGTTCAATAAGAGGCTGAAATCAAACAGTACCCCAAGGAATAAGTATGTATTTTTAAAATGATACAAAGACAAACTGGTGAAGGTCAGAGTGAATACATCAAATATAACAGATCACAAATATATGCAAGGGAAACTTACTTTTTTTCGAACATCTGTGAAATGCATTAGGCTGGATCCCACATAATAAGACAGTTCAATGAGATAGTACCAGTATACATCAGAAGGCACATGCTACAAAGAGAAGAATACACAAACATGAATTTAAATGCTATCAATTTTCTATTTTTATCTTTTCTGGTTATTTTAATCCCTTCACAATATTTTGACTAGTTCAGTCTCCAAGTTGGGTGTATCAAACAAAAATTTCAAAGCCATAAGTTCACAGAAGTTTTATTTTACTTTTAATGCAAAATCACGAAAATAAGCTAATTGTTTCATGACATTGTTATTACTATCATATTTTCTAAAGTCAGTTTTGTTTACAAAATGATTTCATTTTCAGCAAATCATATACAAAATCTTAATATCTTCATCCATTTAGCCTGTTTAATAATTAAAACAAAGCCCTCTAATGTCTATACACACTCATCCAAACCATCTGAACATTGTTTTCCTACAAAGGATTAATTATCCTTCCAAAAAGGAACTGATACTGATATATTCCCTAATTTACTCAAATCTCCCCACTATAAATAACTATTAAGTGGCATACATCATTTCAAAGTCATCTCTGATAATTAGAATTGGCAAGTTCTTTAAATTTTGCACATATGCTTCTAATCCTAGCTAACAATCAGTCTGCAGATCAAGAATACTGAATTAGAAATATAAAGCTTTTTATATAATGATGCAGAGGAAGA
>VCCN01001259.1:2544565-2569636 GCA_006491835.1 Architeuthis dux
AATAAACACACACAATGATGTTAGATATTAAGCTTCTTTTTTCATGTAGATATCAAATTAAAAATGTTTAGAATAAAAATGTATCTACTAATATACTACAAAAAGTTTCAAGTAGATGAAAACATTTACCTGATGAGGATAATTAGTCCAGCAGTATGTAGAATCCCAAGCCCAAACTTTCTGCAAATAAAATGAAAAGAAATTAATTTTGCATTCACACCAAAAAATACTCATAAAAATATTTAATAGAAAAAAAGCTTCCATTTGAATTTCAATGAAAATAATTATATCTAAGGAATTTTTAAAAACTTTATAACAAAGATGAAAACATTTATTAACCCAAGAGTTTTTCCATTAATAAAATAAAGATCTGAATGCAAACTTCTTTTATATCAATACACATACTTCCAATAACACAAACAGATAGACTCTTAAATGATAAGAGTTTTAAAAGTCGTATTTTATACGTTATTCAACCTTTTCTTTGTATATGTAAACTTCAAAGGACATTTTTTTTTTTAAACCTAGAGAATAGTCACAGTTTACAGAAGAAAAAAAATGCATCATGATATAAACTACAAATAACTCAGCAGTCATAAGTAAAGCAATCAAAAACCTTGAAGTCTTCCTTTAATCCTTTTAGAGACTCCTGGGACATATATATCCCAAGGTTTCTACAACTGATGGAATATTTATGGCCTGTAGATCTATTCTAGGAGTCTACTGAGACATTTTAATTCAGGCATTAAGCACCTTAATGATTTAGTCTTGAAAGAGTTGAAGTAATTTTAACCTTCAAATTATAATAGCTCTTTCTGTCTATTGGGTTGCAAAGCAAGGGGAAATAAAAACAAAATTATCTTCCTTTTCAATAATAAAAGTTCACATTGCAAACATTAGCTCTGGTCTGTTTTATAACAAAACACTCATCAATATATCTTTCTTTTGTTATTTAAAGTTTCATATAACTCAATTTTGTTAAGGTATTTCATATTCTAAAATATTTGAATTTTTGTTCTGAATACCTTTAACTAATTCACGTGTGTACTGTAAACCAGGGTTCTTCAAACATTTTCAATTGTGACCTAGTTTAATTTTATGCAATAAAATCATGACACTCTCCTATTGTCGTTCAACCATGCCAAGCCTACTACTACGATTTAATAGTTTAACAAATAAATTACTGATGGCAAAAGATTAGATATATTCATATTTCAAACCTTTATTATTTCTTTGTCTGCAATATTTTTCTCACTCTTTATTTATTCAGTTATTTATTGTGAACCTGCGACCCAGACAGCTGGGCTTTGTAACTAAGTAATGGGACCTGTACTTTGAAGAATCCTACTGTAAACTGTTTCTATGGTTATACCTTTGCATTAAAAAAAAAATTAATTAGTTAATGAAGCAATTTCATAGATGTGTTTATCATTGAAGTTTTTTTTAGTGCTTTTTTCCCCCATTTGTTAATGATTTTGGGATCGATTTGCATACGAATACTACCA
Source organism: Architeuthis dux (assembly GCA_006491835.1). Lineage (NCBI taxonomy): Eukaryota > Metazoa > Mollusca > Cephalopoda > Oegopsida > Architeuthidae > Architeuthis > Architeuthis dux. Next base: position 2,546,071 of record VCCN01001259.1, read on the forward strand.
ATATATATTTAACTGCTTAAATTGAAAAATATAAGCTAAAGCTGCCATAATAATCCCCCTTTTCCAACTTGAATCAAAAAAGTTAAAACAATTCATATATGAAATAAAATTAAAAATACATATACAAGAAGGAAATTTAGAAAATTTTTAAACTAAAAATGCAAAACTAAGATTTACACTTCAATGTCCTAATCAAGTACAAGATAAAAATAATTTTGTCTTTATTTTAATTTATTTATGTATTAAAGATACGATTTCACAAATCAAAACAGCTTAAATGAAATTCTTTTAAAAGCAAAGCAAAATAAATACACTATTCTATTTCTAATTGACAACTGGCTAAAAAAATTAGAAAATTGCCCATCTCCAAAGAAAAACATTTAGTGAGAAGAGGTTACAATTTGGTATCATTCTGTTATTTGTGCTATGAATACTGAAGATAGGCAACATCCACCCAGCAGAGAAGGAGAGAGAGACCTGAGAAAAGTCTGGAGAGAGCACAGATGGCAGGGACAGTACCTCTAGAGCTGTGTGTGGACAACACATGCAAAAACTGCAATCGAGTTTGCCGCTCAAAAATCGGGCTGTACAGTCACAACAGGTGCTGCAACTCAATCACAGACTAATCCTTGGTGCATACTCCATTGTCTTCCAAGACAGAAGGAGGAGGATGATGATGACAACGATTTGTCTCAATAAGTCAAGATATCCAATATGTGGACATTGGAAATAGGAAAATCAAGTTTATGATAATTATCTGAACTAATCCATGAATCTACAAGTATTTCTTTTTCTGAATATAAAAATTTGTCTTACATTGTTCAATTTGGTTTTTACTCATTACATACCAGACTATTTGGAACTGCTGTTATCCAAGTTTAAAACTTGTATAAATATTCCAACATTTAAGAGCTGAGTAGCTAATCTTATTCTAAATAGTTTCATAATTTCATAATTTAACTTGCAAACTGATGTGAAATACAAATCAACAAAAGATACATTTTACTGAAATAAAATAACATTCGCACACAAGGGTCACAAAGCACCAAGCATTTTGTATTCCTTTGACAAATTAATGTCCTTTAATCTTTTCTTTCAAAATAAAATTTATTGTCACCAGCACTCTAAATTCAAAACTACAGATGATCTACCTTTGTAAATCATTATATTCAAATTTATCATTAGTTCACTCATTTTCATATATTTCTCATAAAACACATTCCCATCTCCTATGTTCACATGGTGTAACTACGATATAATTTTGCTAAAGGTAGATCACAAATAGTGGAGGAAACACTTGTGATTACAAGCAAATCCCATAATTCAATTTTAGCATGAACTTAATTGCCAGAAGAAAAATACATAAATCTGAAAGGATAAAATTCACAATCTCAAAACTAAAAGGCACTTTAAAAGTGTATATATATTTCACACACTAATATTAGTTACACGTTATTATCTTTTGCCAAAAATGTTGACTTAAACTAGTCCATTTAAGACACTCAAGGTCAGAGGTGACCTGCTGGAGTGACCCAAACTTGAATACACTAATGCTACATTTGGAAAGACAGTAAGCTCTCCTATTGTAGACTTTAAGAGAAGCAATAATCAGTTGGAAAGTAGACACTAATGTTACTAATATGAAAGGAATGATTTTCAACTTGCTCAAACTAAGAGTAATGAACATCTGCAAACTGACAATCAAAAAATCTTATGAACTCTCAAATTAACAATTTAAAAAGTCTGCTGTAAGAAAATACCTAATAAAATAAGTCATAAGATTATTTTTTAAAAACATTTTGCAAGGTTTATTTGAACTGTATAAAATAATCAATAGCCTGGGCAATGCTAATGTGAGTATGCACACACAAGGGCTAAAACTAAACAGTATCGTAATGAATGATTTAAAAGATTTCAGCTAATTATTTCTTTTTTAATGCTTGTATTGATTAAAAATAGAGGTCATATGTAGATTATACTAACATTAGCTACAATACCAACAAGAAAGCTTTTGTCCTGGAAACTGTTGGTTAAATCCTAACAAAAAGTAGTAAATGTTTTTAAAAGAAAAGAAAAGAAAAACTTCAATTGTTAACCACATATTTGCACTTGACTTATCGGTGAAAATATGCTGGATCACTCTGCACGAATAACATGTCTGATGACTTTCAAGGTTAACTTTTTGTCAACGCCTCTCACTTTTATGAGTAGAAAAATAACACAAGATTGTTTATTTGCAAGCTCAAACTGTGCTTAATAGATTTATGTAAGAAAAGAACCGGAGAGAAACAGTTATGCCCTTACAACATAATTTTTTTTAAGAATCTATGCAGAAATATTAGAAATTGATAAAATAGAAATGGTGTTTCCTTATATTGTATAGGAAAAAAATATTTCTAAAAATAGCCACTGTTAAACAAGTCATGAGTGGTACTTTGTCTATGGTTTCTAAAGAAAAAAAAATCCATGAGAAAAAGTAGTCAATACCAATAGCTCTTCTGTAGATATGAAATGCAAGCTTACTAAGACATGAATGACCACTATAATATTTGAGCCATCTGATGTTTGTGCCTCTTCTCCACGTAAACTACAAGGACTATCGACTTAATATTCAGCATGGATAATCACTAAAAATCGACTTTTCACATAGGCTAACCTTCAAGGTCACCAGAGGTCATTCTCTAGCCAATCTTTGGTTCTAACCATCAGAAAAAGAAAAAAAGATTTTTATACCAGGAGTTTCATCTCATTCCTATCACAAATGGCAATAACATTCCTTGCAATAAAATTAATTTTTCACCGTTTTTTTCCTCAAATATTCCTGCAAATTCATCTACAGTTTAATAGTAGTAAGACATCCGTTCACAATTGTATGTGCCCTTCCCCAATTCAAATGTATAAAGTCAAGCCGTGGTCATATTGTATCACTCCTTTCATTCGCTTTTTCAATAGTACCAGCTAATTAAATCAGGTCATTTTTTTTTATACTATTGAAAGTAATTACTGACTGGTTTCTATTTAGCGGATTTGTTTATTCGCAATTTGGTCCTCAGCGTTCAATGGCATTTTTTACAAATTTGGTGGGCTGCTATGATAAACAACGAACTACTAAAATAAAAGCATAGGGCATTATGTGTACAGTACATTACAAAGTTATATTACATTATATTTATACGTAAGTTTATTTATAAAAAGACATTTTTATAAGTTCAAATACAGGTATGCTCACTCTCGCTCGCTGTATATGTTGACGGTTTTATTTTAGCACAGTACTGTTAGTGTTCAGTAATTCGTTGTTTTATTAGGTTAAAATTTGTTTCACCAGTGAAAGCCAAAAAAACATTAATAATTCTTTCCCCGATTATATTTCTGCTGCTTTCAATAAAAGCTCTGTTGCCTTTTGCAAAGTATCATTTTTGAAAAAATGTTTACGTTTGGGGTGGGATTGGCTTTCTACTAACGATGTACCTATAATGCTGAGCTGGGCCCTTAGTTTCCATCCGTAGTAAGACAATTCAAAATCGGTTTCCAAAAAAGCAAAATTCAATCTTAACATAATTTCAAATGAATACCCATTTGCTTTCATGTGTTCTTATATTTGAGGTTTTCTTTCCTGGACAATGCTGGGTACCCCAGCTAGTGACCAATATTATATAAAAGTAAAGCAAAGTTGCTTTCCATGTCCTACAACACATTGAGGCAATCATTTTGTCTCCATTTCTCGAACTATCTATTGAGACCCCAATCATTGTTTGCTGCTATTGGAGATTTTTACAGAGCCTGGAGTGCTAGCCCAATGTCCAAGATGGACAGCCTTACAGAGTTAAAGGACTCCAACTACCCTGCTATTTACCCATAGCTGGGGTGAGGTGGATTCATGCCTTTCCCAAGAGCATTAGTGCAAAGTGAACACGCTGTCCTAGCCATATTTTGAATTCGGTTCACAGATTCCAGTCTACATGCCATTAAACTTAACTGCATATTAAATGTATAATATATTTAAGCTTAAAATAACCGCCCTCCAGGCAGTTATCCCCAGCTATATGGAGCCTATAGTTAAGTAAGGATTTAGTATTTTACAGCTGTAGGCTCCATAGCTGGGGATAACCGCCCAGAAAGCTGGTATTTTCAGCTAGTTTAAATAAAAACCATACTTTTTTTCTTCTTAGCTTTAAGTTTTATTTACTGCATATAAATTGAAAAGGATGATGAAATATTAATAAAAATCGTAGTTGTTATGACAGTAACTTTTAGTATTGAGTTTGTGTTAGCAGCCGCAGCAATATTGTTTACAATGGCTTCGAATTAAATGTGTTTTTTCTTTAGAAAAAGTAACTATTAAGTTTGGTTTAAACTTAGTTTTTTGTGTCTGTTAATTCTTTAATGACAGGCATCCTAATATTTGAATAGCAAATAAGTAATTGTATGTGCTTTATGAAGGTAAATAGTAGTTAAAATTAATACAGTGGGTTTTGATCAATAATCGGTTTAGTTTACATCGCAGTTTTCATAGAAAAACATTTACCTTTTATCTAATATTATATGAATACTTAGAACAAAATTGAACCCCTATCAAAATAAATGCAGTGAATGTAAAAAAAAAAAAAAAAAAAAAAAAAAAAAATATATAATTTTGACTTGCTTAGTTTTAGTTATGTAAACAAAAAAACTTACGATAAACAATATAGCCATTTTAGCCTTCCGTACTTTAAAGTTCTAAACATTACTTTTTGTTTAGTCTTCCAAAATCATGGAACACTTTGGAGATTATAGTCTAAAACCAGTCAAACATCTAAAAGCCTGCAACTGTTTTGGGGAGTAAAACACAATTTTCAGAGGTTAAGCAAATATAATACACACACACCTTGCAAACTATACACATAATTTGAGTCATTTTTATCATGCATCTTTGTAAATACACTTCAATTAGAATTTAAAATCCATTTTGTAATAGAAGACATAAAAATTTGCAGTCAAAAAATAAATGTAAATCCAAGATATTTTTTTTTTCATCAAGTAAAAATTACCAGATGGTCAGGTAACCAAACATAATTTCTCTGCTACAATTTAAGATTACGATAATTAAATGACTTTTATACTGAACACCTCAGCACAGTTAGCAAGCTAGTCTCACAGACTATTACTACTGTAGTGAATTAGGTTCTCATTGAGTGCCTCATAATTAGTCTTTACCCAGAGCAAGTAAAGCATAGTAAACACCTAAATGACTTTTGTACTCGAGTTCAAGTACAAATTCACTTACATGGCTTGTATATTTGTTCTCGTTAAGAGTCAAATAATTTTAATTGCATTTTTAATATGGCTATCAAATCAACCCAGCCATAGGTAAAATAGTGTTGGGTGAGTGATGCCCCTTTGGGTACTTGTCGCCTTTAAGTCTATTTCACATATCGCAAATGGGCCAAGTAAGTAGTAATGTGATAGGTGGAGCTTAAGCCGGGATGTCTGAAGTCATAGCCAGCATAAGGCGCCACTTTTACTTATCAAATAGTTTATCATAGTAAAATGTTAATGTTATTAGATTTCTATACAAGGTCAAAGGGCAGATACTTTACTTTTAGCAAAGGCCCCATACCATACTTAATAGACTCCTTAGATAAGCTTATGCCATAACCTGATTTAGACAAACAGTATTAAAACACATTGCATAATACAAAAATAGAATTAACAGTTTAATTTGAGTCATTTTGCTATATCCTGCCAACCTGGTGATATGAGTATTTTACAAACTCAATGCCTAGACACTATATTTCCAAATGCCACATTGTTTTAAGTAACAATCTATTCTATGAATTCAAGTGATGCTATTTACTAAAGAGAAACCATTTGATTCAGGTTAACAAAAATGACTTATTTGAAAATCATTGAATTAAAACGGAGAAAACTAGCCAAATGTGTTAATATATTTAACATTTTCATTGATTTAAAAAAATTTTTTACCTAATCATAAAAATTAATTTATGCATTTATTCCCATTAATTAATTTCAGTTCATGAGAGAATTTGAATAAGCAACATAATTTTAAAATTTTAACTTTAATCCTATTTACTAAAATGTTTATTTTTGCTTTGCCTATTTTTTAGTATACATTTTAGAGCCATCTTATACAAGACCTCTAAGAAATTTTTTTAAGTTTTTTAAAAAATTTTTTGAGAGCTCCAGTATAATCTATTGGCAGACAGATATAAATTCTCATTAAGTAAAAAGGCACATACAAAATTAACAGAAAAAAAATCTTGATACAGTAATTGAAATGCTTTAATATTGAACAAATTTGGTGAATTAAAAGAAAAATGTTTTCAAGCTAAACTTTTAACATTTATTTTCAATAACTTTGACCTAATTGAAAAAATATGTTTAGATGCATATAACCCTTCAGCATTGAGTGAGTTTGCAAACTATCTCTCTTAATATAAACCATTGTTGTTACTGCTATTTCTGGCTAGTTTTTTTTTTTTATCAGCACATCATGTGCATTTATTGATAATATAACTGCTGACAAAGTATTCTTATCTAGCACTAGAGTCAAACTGCCAGCATTCAGACATATCTTGAAAATAAGCAGACTGCTTTCAAGCTCTGTAATTCATAAAACAGATTTTACAGGTTATCTGCAGATATACACATGACTCGGAAGGGGAAAAAGTGCCATAATAGACAACAAAAAGGAAGATGCTAAGAAGTAATAGACAAGAATATATTGATCAAGAAATTTACTTCTCTTATCATTTCAGCCCAACAAAAAGTAAAATAAATCTCTGGAGGTAATGGGAATGATATCTTAGATTTTAGGAGGCATCTTTTGTTTAATATGTAATGTTTATGAACTTTATTACTTCAACAAATGGATATATGCAATAGAGATCAAACAGTTTTCTAAATAAAGCAATTGTGTTGGTTAAAAATTATCAACACTTAAATTAAGAAAAGTATACTTACATTAGAAAGAATCTTTATACCAGCTATAGATATAACTAAATAATATGTAAATCTCCAACTGAAATAAATAAAAAATTTAAAAAAATATTAATACAAAATGAATAAATGGAAAAAAAGTTATGTAATCAATAAATATTATACTACACAAATCTAGCTTTTTTTCCTTATTTTATTGTACTTTAAAAAATTGATTGGGGCCAAAGTAAATAATTTTAACAGAAGAGAGCATTCTTGTTTAAGCAATCTAGAAAAAAAAATCATTTTACATAGATATTTTATTTTCTGGCCAAAATTTAGATGAGGCTTCATTTCTTGCCAACCAAATGAGTTATGTAATTTAAATCTATAAATGATCCCTTACGAGGTCTGCCTGAAAAGTATCTAGCCATTTTGAATATCTCGAAGCAGATTCTAAGAAAGCACAGAACAGTTATAAACGCAAGACAAAAATGGCTAAAAATGTTTCTCCAAAATCTATCATGAAAAAATATGATGTATAAAGATATTAAATATTTTACAGAGCTGAATTCTGGACTAGTTCCAAATTATTATTAAACCAAGTATTTTACTTATCAGCCTCCTTAACTTGATGATTAAATCTAATTATTAAGGATAAATAATCATTAAATTTATAAACACTTTCCAAGCCTTAAATATTTTGTGTCAAAAGGACTGTCCTTTAAAAGGCCATGATTAATATCTAAGTTAATAGCCAAAACATTCAACTGTGAGTATGATAACTTGAGAAAAAAATAACTTTCACTGGCATAAACTGTTAAAATAGTGATTAAAATAAGTAACAATTTATTTTCAGTGAATAAGAACTATTTTCCAAAATATCTGGATAGAATTATACCAGCTGTTACCAATAAATAAAGGGTGGTGCAAAATAAGCTGAACAGTTTTCTCTGTAACTTTAGAACAAAATATAATAAATGAACTAAAATGGTGAATAAAGGCTTTATTCTAGAAAGTTTTTTACATCATGTGAAAAATCATATTGGCAAAATGACCACTCCCTTCTTGTTCACAAACATGTGCTCTTCTCACAGTGTCACCCATTGTTCCCTCTAAGCTGTGCATGTGCACACGTTTTGCAACTAATGCAATGAAAATTAATGTGGGCACAAAAGATTTCAAATTCTGTAGATAACTTAGTGAGTTTTTATTGAAGAAAAAAAAAAGAAAAAAAAAAAAGAAAAATATTGATTCACTATGTCGAATCCAAATGTGCACATACTTTTGTCATTGGAAAAAAATTTGCACAATGTAAAGTTTTTGCGCACACTGATTACTAAAGATTAGAGGGGACATTGGTGTCAGCTTATTTTGTGCCACCCAGTTAGGGATTTTTCATCACAACATCATTCAGGCGATATGTTACCAATTAATAATATTCAATAATTTATGTAAATGATACGCATTTGTATTATTATTTAGTAGTCACTGCACTAAAAAGAATAGTCATAAAGAACCTATAGACAATGTCTTCCAAAACAAACTCTTCACTGCTAAAGCTCAGTAACAGAAATTTCACAATAAAATAAATTTTTTTTTATATCAAGTCAAAGAAATTGAGCAGGTAAAAATAGATAGAAAACATAAAAGAAAAATATCAAACTCATTTTTACTCATTATTGAAAGCCTCATTATATGAATGTATTGATTATCTTCAAAATGTTCTTAATAGTAGGGTTTGTGATTTTTTAACACTAATTTGTCAATGTTTAATTGTAAATTTTGTTGTAGAATCGGTAACAGGATTCTTAATGTTCTCAAACACTCCCCAGTCTCAGCTTAAATGATCACAAACCATCCTCGTTCTATCCACACCCATCTGGGGATAGGATTACAAATATCAAGAGGCACACGAGAAACAAAACAAAAAGGGCAAGATCCAGACAAATAACACAAACTGAAGCAATCAAGGAGAGAAAGACAGAATCAAAAGTTTAAATCAATTGCTGAATTTTTATACAGATACTCTCAATGTTGTTGACATTTGCTGTTACTACAATGAAGTTCAAGACCTTTCAATCAGTCATCCTGATCTCCCTTAAGTGGTTTTGTATAAACTCATCAGAATGCAAAGTCCAAGTACTTGAATACATTCCAACTATCTCAACTGCTAGGGGATCAAATTGCAACATTTTCAGAACAAACATTTATTAAACAAATACTAAAATGTATCCCCTAATTGTTTTAAAACAAAAACAAAAAGTAAACAGCCCCCCCCCTACCCAAAAGTATAAAAACCTTCCGTAATCTGAAATGGCGTAAAGTGAAGTAGCAATTACCATTAATTTACAAACTTTTGGCAGGTATAGGAGATTGGGATGTAGGTGAGAGAGGAAGAGGGTGTTTGCAACCTCCATAACAGCTCATTGCAAAGCAAACGGAAAAGTGAACTTTCGAAAAGCATGAGATACCTGTATTCTAAATGTAAAAAAAAAAAAAAAAAAAAAAAAAAAAAAATTCTGCAGATGGCAATGGAATGTGCTGTTCAACTATTTTAGGCTAACATTCTCATTACAAATCTTGTAGTGTTTAGTAAACTAGTCTAGTATACCATTGCTACCGATCCTCGCTGCCCTCGTGTTGTGGCCTTGTGCTGGACTAAACGAAGCTGAGTAAATATCGGTAAACAAAAGGAAGTTATTGAGACCTTTTAACTTACTCAGAACATACACTTGAAGCTTACACCATTTCTGGCTTTCTTTTATTCAAGAGGTGTAGAAGAAGCTAACTGAAATGCAATCCCCAAGCAGTTATCTTAAATTTAAATGTTTATCACTGTGTGCTGCTAACAGAAGAATCTTTATGGTTCTACAAGCTCAATCTTTATATAGTTTCCTGGATTCTTTCTTTTATACTGGCAAAACATCCACCCAAATGAATTTTTAGATGAATATAACCCCAGCTAAAACATCAGAAATAATATCTATTCAATTAAAATATTCATTGGAGGATTCAGCACAATTCAATGTTCAAATAATTTTCAATCCATATGATGAATTTCGATACAATAAATTTTCATAGTATTGACAGTTAAAATGAACATAGAATTGATAAAATAATCATAGACAGTAACTGATCTCTAACTTGCATTTTTTTTAATACACAAAATCCAAAGCAACTTCCAGCAGTAGCTATGTCCAAGAAATAATCACAAAAATCTATCTAGAAGTCACAAGAATAAGTTCACCATTTATTATCTCAATTCTTCAAACAATCTGGGTTAAGCTACTCACAGGATTTAGTCATAATATCATGAAGATGATTGGCTTAGTTCAATGTAATTTCAACTCTGCCAAGATGTTCCTTTTGAGTCATCTTACCAGTCCCAAGCTCGGGTAAAGAAGGAATGTTGGACGTGGGGCTAACAACCGTGTCCCAGAAAATCTACTTGCTACTGAAACTGCAGCACCATCAACCCAGCGATTGCCTTAGCAATCATCCCACTGAGAACATGATCAGAAAGATTCTGCTCCAGAACAACCAATGTTGCATGCTGGTGAGGGCCTTACAGAAAGCCAGACCAGGATATCAGAGTTGGGAGCCCAAAGCAGACCTGGAGTAGATCAGTCAAGAGAGGGAAAATGCATGGGCCCAGCTGAGGGGAATTGCCCACAACAGTGTCAGTTGGTGTGGTGTGGTGTGGTGTGGTTGCAGACCTATGCTCTACAAGAAATTTACAGGAATAAACAAAACTATTTCATTCTTAAAACAAGTGGAGTTAAAAAAAAAAACATTACAACAACAATTATAGGTACTTAATTTTATTCATATCAATACTACCATCTTCATTTAAAAAATCTTACATGCAAAATTAATTCATTTTAAGACTGCATTACCATGTAAATATTTAGAGGTCATGTTTTAGGTTAATCTCAAAACCTGTTCAAATATAAAGGTTCTTAAAAAAAAAAAGCATGCATTAAAAAAATTACTGGTAGTCAATTTACATTTCCTTATGTGATCATTCCAATTTGTTTTTCTACGAATCCATTTAAAAATAGCCTAAACTATCTGCATAAAACATGGTAAGATTCGAAAATAACCTGAATATCTACATTCTGAATGTATGAATATTATTGTGAAAATTTAACTTGTAAACAATTTCTTGCAAAATTATTTTTATTTGCATACCTCATGTAAGAAATTGTTAGAAACTGTCAATCAAAACTGTCAACATAGGTTTCTTCAGTTCTTCAGGGTCTGAGAATTTAAACATTTACTCCTTATTATGTCTAAAAAAAAAACTTTTTTTTAAACACTCCCACCCCCTCCCAAATAGGTTTTTAGTGTGTGTGTGGGGGGGGAGGCAGTTTGCAATGTAAGTTTATGCTAAATTGGTTCCTTAGTTTGTGTTCGCAGCATTCACGCTCGTTTTTTGAAAATTCAGATATATTGATCACCCCTTTTTCCAATCTTTTAATTGATCACTCCTAACATGGCATGCTGCCAAAAGACATGGGTTCTATTGAGTGACTAACCAAACCTGTTTTTATTTTATAATGATACATTTTTAATATTGAAACTGTTTTCATTTGGTAGTGTCAAAATATGAATCATTAATACAATTCTGTACAAGTGGCTATTGTGCAGCAGGTTTCCAAAGAATACATTCACTGAATGTAATCACAATAGAGAATAAACCAGTCAAACTAAGTTTTTAAAGTCCTTATTCAAAAGTGACTTCTGAATAATTTTGATCTAAGTTAGATTTACTGATATCAGATTTAAAATTTACAATTCAGATATATATATCCTTGGCTAATAATAATTAATTGAAAGTTTAACTTAGACATCTTTTGCACTTAAGAAAAAAAAAAAAAAGAAAAAAAAAATGGTAATTATTATTGGGTTTCAATTTAGCTCAGAAACCTCACATTCAAAGAGCACCCAGCAATTTTAGCACCAACTACAGGTCACCGTAAAATGAGGGGGATAGGATTCATTTTAAGTACAAGGTCATGTAGTTCCTTCAAATAAGAAAGTAGCCAAGAATAGTTACTAATTTCCGTTAAGTAAATATCAGTGGATCAGTTATTGGCTGAAAAGCTTACAGGGCTATACAGGTGAGTAATAGAATTGGGTTGAGGTCATCTAATTCCAAAGAAATGACAAAGCAAAGAAGGAAGTTAAATGGCATAATCAATAATATTCTATAATACAGAGAAATTAATTTATAGTAATAATAGTATCAATATTACTATTGTACCAATAATATCAACGTGCTACTATCCTGCTATTTGAATGCTTGTGGCTGTCTGGAATTACTTTTAAAGTGTAGAATTACCCTTTCTCATGTAAGGAAAATGGCACAGCTGAATCTGAGCACTCGAAGCTGTTGTAAGATCTTTGACAAGACTTCCAAGGCATGTTTAGTTGTAACACAGCTTTTTTTTAAAAAGATATTTACTAAGCTTAGCTTAGTCTGACATATGGTCAAATGACATATAAAGATGGTGTTGCACCAATCTTCCAAGTAAGAAGGGTCTGCCTGCCTTGAAAATCAGCATTCAAAATATATGACCCAATTGCTGGTACCTGCAGGAAATACACAATTATGAGGTACATAAATTGATTTTACAAAGAAAATTTAGTCTTTTAATTCCATTTCTATGTTACACTGCTTAGATGTACATTTTTGCAATGTTAGGATTACTTCTAAGATCAATCATTTTGTCCAAGAATCTTACTTCCAGTGAAGGGAAAAGTGTCTCCAGATATACTATGAGGTTACTCAAAGAATTTGGCATTTCCAGTACGGTTTGTACAAAGACAGCCTCAACAAATAAGTGATTGTCTGCTTCCTGTCAATAGGAGCCATTTGGGCCAGTCTTCTGTAGACTATTGAATTGAGGGCCTTTTTTTCTTTCTTCCGGATCCAATTTTTCTAACTGTTGATTATATTTCTTGATTCTGGTGTACAATTCTGTGAATGGTGATCAATGGAATATCTTAATTTCTTTCTTTCACTCTCTTGATGGTCCTGAAGCTATGACCATCTTAAAATGACAGAATTCTACCTTTTTGGAGAGTGACAACTGCTTATTCCATCAAGCTTAAAATAAATGGATTAGATCTTGCACTAACAAAAAAAAAAAAAAAAAAAAAAAAAAAGAAAAAAGCATGCTGACATGCATACTAGCTGGAAGAAGCGGAATTTCTGTTTTTCATTTGTTTAAATATCTAAAAAATTAAGGCATTTGAAGAATTCTGGGAGGTAAAAATAACTATCAGAAATGAATTCTCTGAACTCCTGACAGAATTAAAACACCCTAAAATAGAGTCCTAATAAATAAAATAAATAAACTGATCAATTTTCAAAGTTAGCAAATGAACTTGACAAAAATGGAAAAATTGAAATAATTGATCAACTTGGATTTTTCAAAACAAAACAAAAGAACAAAGCAAAGTGAAATGATAACTAATTAAATTTCACATAACATCGAGATTTTCCATGATTTTTTTTGCAAGAGAGCAGGGGAGGTTCAATGATTTTGCAGGTGTTCCTTTTTTGGATCAGGAGTGCATGCATGCGAGCAGATGCATTTGTCTTAATTGAATACTACACATTTTATGAAATTTCTTTCATATGTTTGGACTTTGATTTCTGGCATCTGCTTAGTAAGATAACATTATATTCTCTTGTTATTATCTTGCCCTACAGAAGGCTAACAATCAACAATATTCCTTTTGAATCTTGGAAGACTAATGTCATCAACCTGACAGCTGATGGAATATAACATATTTCTTGGCATCAAGGAAGCTCCGGCTATAAGGATGCATCCCAATGTTGACTTTTTAAAAAGAATAAAAATAGGATATGGCTATGAAAAAAGTAACCTTCAACCAGCTTATAAGCTTATGCTAAATTGGTCACCAGTTTGTGCTCGCTTGTTTTTTGAAAATTCAGACCTTTAGTGATCACAGCCCAACTTTTTAATTGATCACCCCCAACACAACATATGGGTGGCAGTGATTCCTAATTTCCCTTGGAATGCTAGTTTTACTTTTTATGTACCAAATTGTTAATCATCAAATATCAATTTCTATGCCGTACACAAACCATGTTTTCCCTGTGTGAATTGGGTTATTTTTCATACTTTCTCATGCAAACTAAACCAGAATTTAGCTTCACACTTCAGAATCGTGACTTAGCTAGGACATTATAACATAAGATAAAAAGCATATCCACATGATTTACCATATTTTATCTAAGATGCACTTTTTCTTTCCCCAAAAAATCTGACCCATCAAATCACCAGGTGTCCTACACAATGAAGGTCAGACTTGAAATCTATGAATCACCCTAGTTTAATAATCAAAGCCACTTTATAACGAATATATATGATATATTTTGGAAAAAATATACCATGTTAAATTTAGGGCATGTCTACCACAAAATATAGTAACTTTTCCATCTAGCTATATACAGCTAATAATGCTCACTTTTTTGTCAAAGGAGGTCAATTACTTATTTTAGTGACCTGAGAAATGAAAGAAACTGGTACATTGGGTTCAATCATAGTTGGCAATGATCTAGAAACAAATTACCACAATCACTTGCATATTACCTCCCTAATTAGGTCATCAACTTTACAATCAACCCTCATAGTTTGCCAGCTAGCATGATAAGCTAGTGCTCTAGGACAGCGGTTCTCAAACTAGGGTCCGCGGAACCCTGGGGTCCATGAGCTTGTTGAGTAGGCAGACTTTTCAAAAGCCATGGGTCCATTTACTCACTGCCATAGACTGAGTAGTTGCAATGAAAAGCAACTAAAATTAAGATGACAGAAATACTAGTCAAAAATTAATAATGGTTGACAATGCTTCATCTAATTAAAGAAATAAATCAAGATAATATTACTCCTACAACTAGTGTACATACAAGCGTGGCTGCTCCAGAGTCAAACTCTGCTCTACTTCCTTGCGTAATTCTACTATAAATGTTTGAGGTATATAAGACTTGTCAGTTTAGCACAGTTGGTAACACACCAGGCTAGTGATCACTAGGTCATGAGTTCAAATCACGGTAGGGGAATAGGGATTTTACTCCCCTATTTTTGGTGAGTATTGTTCTTGTTACATAGGAAAGTAAAGTCAACTGACTTTGTCCTAGAGTTTGACAAAAAAACAACAGATTTGTGCTGATCGATCGGTGAAAAGTGAAGGTTAACTTTAAGTGTTAGATTTGATCTATTATAAAACCGTAAAAGTTCTGGTGGCTCAATCAGTAGAGCAACTGCCATATATAGAGAGGCTTACTGAGTTAAAGAGATGAGAGTTTAAGTCTGGCCTGGAGCATAGGCTGATGGTCTGAGCAGTTTTGATGTAAGAATTACTAGTCAAAAAATTAATAATGGACAAACCAACACGGTTTCTATATATATTCAGATAGTACACCTGAAGACGGCCGTAGAATGAATCGGCCAAAACCGTGTGAACAACATAAACAACAAGGAGGAGTTCAATCGTGTGAAAAACTCTTTGAACAGAGTTTTTAGTTAAAGAACCTACTTCTTAACTTGAGAAGTCTCAACAACCATTCTTAAACGCCATCAATAATACTTTAATTTTCCCACATTTTATTAGTTTTGATTACTTTTTACCTTCATCTTAATTTTTAGTTGTTTTTATCACAACAGTGACTTGGGCTGTCATTCTATGAGTAAACAGCATGATCAGAAATAAACAGTAAGCCTCCACTGAGAATCAAACTCACATCCCTCATTGCCAGAGAGAGAGCCCAGTTTACGCCCAATTGCAACTTTCATGGCCCTCTTTAAACTCACTCTTTACTTCCGAGTATCAGTGCCATTTGTTGAATAAAATATTGGGTTACAATACTTCATCTAATAATAAGAATAAATAATAAAAACCGGTCTGGTTAGTCACTCAATAGAAACTGTCACATCAACACCGTTTAGCAGCATGCCATGCTGGGGGTGATCAATTAAAAAAATTGGAAAACTAATACCAATTTAGCATAAACTAACATTGTAAATCGAACACACACACACACACACACACAATTTTGGAGGGGGAATTTTCAAGTTTTTTTCTACACCTTTTTAACTTTGCTTTCAGAACTTTTAACTTTAATGTAATGAATTTCGCTTGTAGATAATTGTGGACTGTCCTTGAGGTTATTTGCAAATTGCAATCGATGCACACAATTGTTGCACTTGTTCTTCTGATAACATTTGTTTTCTCCCACCTCCATGAGGCTTTTTCGTTGTTTCACCACTACACATCCAAGTGTATACAGTTTTATTTTTGACACCAAACTGTTGGCCGAGTGTCTTCCAATCTCCTCCTCCTGCACACCTCACAATCCATTCTCTATCAAGAGCGCTGGTTGGATTCATCAATGTCATTTCATCAAAAATTGTGTGATTCAACAAAGTATTATGCGACAGATGTTTTATCCCTGCTACATGTAGACCTTCATTTTAAAATTCAATTTGCATATCTGGTACAGTGTCCAGTCTGTTGCGATATTTAGTTTTTGTGCTAACATTTAGAAAAGCAGGATTCACACTTCACGTCACCTAACTAATTATTTTGAAAATGGTGAATACCAATTTTTTATAAAATAATTGTATTTTCTTTTATCAGATTTTAGTGAAAACACCATATCTCATGGAACCCACATTGAAAAACAAATTGTATGCATGGATTGACACTGAAGCAATTTGCAAATAACCTCAAGGATGAGTTTCAAGTAGAGGTGTCAGAAGTAATAGTCCACAATTATCTACAAGCAGAATTCATTACATTAAAGCTAAAAGTTCTGATGGCAAAGTTAAAAAGGTGTAGGAAAAAAAACACCGATTCACTGCTTACTATGTAATTGTAAACAATATTCTATCAAACTCTGGATAAACATTTACTTCAGATTTAAACGTATTTCTTAGTTAGAATCGACATACAACTTTTCTAAATATTTCTGAAGTCAAAGTTAAAAGTGTAGACATAAGGAATAATGTTTAAATTTTCAGCCCTCTAGCTTCATTGGTGCAGCCTGTACACATTCATACACAGCCAGCCAGGCAGAATCATTTAAAAACTGAAGAAACATGTTGACATTTTTGGCTGACAGTTTGTAATTAGTTTAATTTTCATTCTGTACTATATTTCTTACAACTGGCTACTGAGCTCAGTTTGCTTATGGCCAGTTGAAGATTTCTCTCTGCTTGAAGGATTGCATCTCTCATTTAGTTTTTAAAAAACTACACTATTTTCAAAAGTTAAAAATTTCTCAAGTTCATCACCATAAATAATACTAACACATTAACCTTAACTCACAAATACAAAAAAAAAAGAAAAAAAAAGAAAAAAAAAAACTTTCAAAAAAACAGTAAAAAGCTTCTTAGTGAATGTCAGCAATGTTACTCATACAGCTAGGCAAGAGTAATTTTGCTGCTCTGAAATGCTCAAAACTAATGAAAACCTGAAGAGGAAAAATGTATGGTTCAGATTATAAAACACACTAAGATGCTACATAATAAATAGCTAACATTTTTGCATGGTGAGCCGAAGTCAGCCAAAATACAGAGAATCCATCTATATACTGTGGTAACTGCACCACTATATTAGTCAAACACTACTAAGCAACATTTCTTATTGTACTGACAAATTTACTGTGTAAGGATGAAGATAATGAAAGAAAGAATTTTTCCTGAACAAGACTGTCCGTTGGCTAATTTTTATGAATCTACTGACTACAGAAATTAGTTTTTCTTAACATTACCAACAGAAAAGGTTGTGAAAGGCTGTCCTACACATTTATGCATAATATACAAATTCCATGGCTACAAAACAGAAAAGCTAACAGCTGCAATTATTGTACTTCGTAATCAGCAAATAGAAAACAACATATTCAGAAGGATTTTTTAAGTAGGTATCCATAAAGATTAGAAAGAGAATTTTGTCACTAGAAAAATATTTGAAAGACAACAAAATCAATGATATAATAAAAAATTAAAAAATAAAAATACATGTAATACTTTACCTAGATTCTGTGAATCTTGTTAAGGTTTTAGCTTTCTCTTGATTTCTTCTAAGACGGAACCAACGTTCTATCTGTCTTACTGATAAATCTAACTGCTTGGCATAACCCTGGAAGAAAGAACACAGATAATACATAGAGAAGAAGGAAAAAAAAAAAAATTTAATAGATAAATCAAATGTCATCTAAAATGAAAAAAGACTTAAGAATAAGCTTTTAGTAGATACAAGTCCTGTATAGATACTATTAAGGCCAAAATATAAAATTATTCAAACTTCAGAAACTGGGTGAGGAGCATATAGCAACTGCGAGTTAAGCATCAGCTACTGAAGAATTCAGTTATCAGTCTCATCTGATATTACACTTTTGAGTTTTGAATGTAAAAATAAGTTTCATTAAGGTTTAGTTCTGACTAGACCCTCTGTATTGCTCTTCCTAGGATAAATAAGAATGAATCATTCTACATTTATGTAAATAGATTCTTTTGTATTATAAGTAACACTATATTTTAAATGTCTGAAATTGTTCAACCATCCCTCTAAGAGCATGATAATGTACAGTTTGTTCTTAGCCCATTTAATCAATGCCATTTACATTGATAAAGTTAGTTTACTCACTAACATTTTCTCCTACTGAACACTTTTTCTCTTCAAGGTACATCTTTGTGCTTCAGATATCTTTAGTGCATAAATTCTCCCTCCTGCTGCCTAAGCTTTTGTATTTAAAACTTAATCCGGGCATTTACATATCACTTGTAATTTCTAAAGAAAACAATCTGGGGGTGGTATACTTTGGTAACCTTGTATGTACAATAAATTAGTGCTTAACCCATGACATGTTTATTATTTCACAGGTTTTATTTAAAAGAAAAATGGGCTGACATCAATGAGCTTAACATTTGTTAGGAATGTTTGGTGCAGTTTATTATTTTCTTTGTGTTTCTTAGAAATTTACAAACACCACTGAGATACATCACACCTGAGAACCTGGCACTAAAATTCACTTCTACTAAACCAGGGGTTGGGAAACTTTTTTGGGTATTACCTAAAATCTATTTGTATTAAATGATGACCCCTCCCAAACTTCAAAGTAAATAAAAACAAGCTAATTGATCTTAAAATGAAACTTCCCTCAAGGTCAAGAATTAATAAAAGACTTAATAAACCATATATTTTGTAATAAGAATAGCACACATAAAATGTTTACAATTATAAAATAAGAAATCATAAATTAAGATATTTGCACTTCCCTAAATTAAGATTAATATTATGTTCTGAAATAATGAAGATACTGCCGATATTCTAATAGCTGAGTTAGGTCCTGTATGCACCTGAGCCACCCAAGTTTGACTTCACATTGTGTTAATACATGGTCTAAGGATCATAAAAAAGTAGGTGGAACTTGCTGATTCATGGTCGTTTGTCCGCCAGATGTCAACCATTTTGGGTTCCAGGCTATGGTCAGGATGAAATCAATTTTCCCAAATATGGTCATGTTACAGATTGTTGTAATTTTTGTAAAATTTACAAAAGAACCATATGCCTAAGAGCAAGACATTTTGAGCTATTTACAATCTCATGTCATAAACCATTGTTTTAAAATGAAAAACCGGTGTGGACTGATAGCTATTAAATAGGTGAGATAATTGTTGATGGATCCGCTTCTTCTGTAGCCTATTGTCAACCCCACCAAAAAATGACATTGAAATTCATTGAGAACGTTTGGTGATATTGGGTAAACAAACAAGTTTTTATTTTTACCCCATTCGTGGTAACTAACCCCTGTACTAAAGAATATTAAAATAGATGTACAGCCAAAAAGCTAGAATAATTAGAAATATGAAAGAGTTAAAACTACTTAAGTAACAATGTTACCAGATATTAAAACAGTAAGCACTAAATGCTCTCTTTATGATGGCCATAGATATTGCAAAAGCAAATATCCTCAAGTTACAATAAAGTTTGAACTACACCAAAATGCTCCAACACTCTACAAATCAAATATTCTCAAGTTTCATCCATCCTTGAAAAGTCACAATTGATTTTTTTAAAGGGGTAATTATGTATCGACTAGAACAGATGATAGTTTAGTTATAAAATGGCCATATAACTGGTCTTATAATTTCTTTTCCATGGTAACCAACAGACTGGCATGAATCAATCGCAGACATAAGGGTGGGGTAAATATACATTACATTTCCCTAACTTCCATTTACATTTCAAATGTGGAACTGGCAGAACTAAAACAAAAGAGTTTAAACATTGTTAACCAAGTACAGGAATAACCCACTTTTTGAAGGTTTGCTTTACACTAATTCGCTTTTACAAAAGACCTACATTAGTACAGGTTTCCTCTGCTATCCGAAATGGCATAAAGTGAAGCAATTACCATTAATTCATGTGAAAAATGATTGAGTATTCCCAGACCACAAAAATAACCTATGTCTGACTGGCTGCCTTGATGTCAAAGGTTCGTCCTCTGCTGTGGAAGGCTTGAAATGTAACTATGTTTGACTGCTTAGCCTCACGCATTTTGTCTATCATACAGTTCTTTGTAGGCACTAAAAACATCCTGCAACCCTGCCCTAAATCTATGCGCCCTTTCAATATTAAAGTCATACTTTTCTGCAATCATTGCAAAAATCTCATGCATGGTTATTTTTGTGGTCTGGAAATGCTCAAATATTAACTTTAATCAATGCTAAAAAGATTCACAAGTAAGAGTATATTTTACTAATATCAATATAAAAATAAATATTGTTACCAACAGTCTAGTAGCAAAGCTAAGAGATTTGATTATTTTTACTAAAATAATCGCATACATATAAGGCATAAGGTAAATTAGCATCATTCATTATCAATATTTGAATTTTATTTTAAATATTTTACATAACTAATAATAAGCAACATTTTTTATTCATGTACTCCAAGATGTTTTGAATTCAAGCTTATGTCTATTTGAAATATAACTGATAGCTTGAAATTCTGAGAGGAGTTATTAATTTAGCAAGTTGTTTGGACACGTATTCTCAGCCTTGATTTTATTGGTTGAGCAAGAGTTAAGTGGGTAACAACAAGGAACAGGATTTAGATATATTGGTAGATATATCCGATTACACAATGCAAAGAGCAGTATTAATCCTCATTGCTCTCTTTATGATGTCCATAGATTTTACAATAAAGTTTGAACTACACCAAAATGCTCCAACAATTCTACAAATCAAATATTCTCAAGTTTCATCCGTCCTTTGAAAAGTCACAATTGATTTTTCTAAAGAGGTAATTATGTATCGACTAGAATAGATGATAGTTTAGGATTCTCTATGCAGGTCAAAGATTTCTTATTGGCAAGCCTATGCCTTTTTAAAATTGAATACAATGATTAAAATAACAGTATTCTAATCTACATTATGAAAAAAATCCTTATAATTGTCTGGTAGTAATGACAGTTGATACTTTTATGATTTAATTTCAACATCACTATTATGACTATGAAAGATATACTTTTGTACATACCTAATGGTAAATAAAAGATAACTAATATCTAGCTTACTAAATTACCATTGCTATAAGGCAAGCTTCATAGATTTACCTGTGGAATTCCCAATTGCATTTTGAAGCAAATGTCACATAGTTAAATACTTTTATTTTATTAATACAAGTCCATGACCTTTTGCTTCACTGACGGTTATCATAAGTGTACAACAACAGTTTCAGCTGATGATTGTTACAAGTGTGACAGACAGCTCATATTAGGAGGTCAACGATCTGGAAAAGATCAGGCAAAGGGGTTACAGCACTTTAATCGCTGGTAACTTTGCTGTAAGTTAAACGTTGAAATGGCTATTTCCTAGCCACTTTTTATAGCTGAAACAAGACGATAAAGTCGCTAAAATCTGGTGTCGCTTATTTAGCAAAGGAATAGCAAAGGAAACACTGTTTGAATGAAATTATATTCATTGGGTGTCAATCTGGCAAAAATCAGCATATTTGATTATTTTGATAATTAAATATAGCATGCTGATGATGAAGAAATATTTACCGCTTGTATTTTTAATATATTTTCATATTATTTTCTGTTTAAGTATTGTAGCTATTTTCATTTTTCGCAGTTTAGCATTTGATTGACCCAGATGACGAGCGATTTTCTCATAATTGTTGTGAATGTGGGAGATTTTTAACTATGGATATTTAAATTTAAAAAACTTTTCTTACTGTTATCGATAATGGCATCATTGAGTTTTTTTTTGTTTTTTTTTTCTTCACTGAATGTAGAAAACATTGAATTTTTAACAGTCAAAGAGGCTATATAGTCAATGCCGGATATAGAGGCAAAGGAAGCCAGACTGACAGACTCAGCTGAGGGAAGTTGCCCAGAACCAAGTCTGCTGGCATGGTGTAGTTGCACCCCTATGCTCCAGAAGGAGTTTACAAGAATATAAACAAAAAAATATTAATATGGATAAATTTTTACCAAAGTCATGTTTTCATAATATCCTGAATGTAAAAATATAAACATAATTTTTTGTAATAAATCTATTTTGATGCAAATAAGTTCCAGGAATTTGATCAGTGGAAGCAAACCATATGCAGTCCAGCCTTCTGCCGCTAGGAGGAGCCAGCACAACCCTTTGTGCATCAGTGATGGCTGCATAAACTCGCTGGTTGCATCAGAAAGCCTTTGGCAACAATGCCATGTCCCAAAGCAGAACATTTTTCTGGTATAAGCGTTTCAAGGAAGAACAAAAATAGCACATAAAGTTCACACCAATGTCAAATCGAACATTTTCGATAACCAAAGTTGTGAAGTTTTGAAGTGTCCAAAGGAGAGCATCCATCGCAAACGTCCAGAAGAGTGGCAACATGCCTGCCCACACATCCCTGGCTTCCAATAACATGGTAGTCATTTCCAACCCACCTGACCTTGCCCCGGCAACATTTTCCTCTTTCCCAAGCTGAAATTCCGACTGAAAGGGTGTCGTTTTGACACGATTGAGGAGATACAGAAAGAATCGCAGGAGGTGCTCAAGACCATCACGCTTGAAGCTTTCCAGGGATGCATGTAATCTTGGAAAAAACGCTGGAACCATGTATACATACCCAAGCGACCACTTCGAAGCCGACATTGGGAACTAGGGTAAGTTATTTTCCAGCAATGTTCAAATTCCTGGAACTTTTGGGTAGCACCTCATATATGCAAACGTGATGAAATAATTTTGATGCATCTAAAAAGTCTACTAAAATAGCCAACTAATTTATTTCGATAAGAAAGAGCATACTTTTCCAGTTGCATAACATATTATTGTGAACTTATATTGAAAGAAAAATGTGCACAATGCAGCAATAAATTTTTTTAAAAAGTAAAAAAAAAATTGGAAAAAAAAAAGTAAAAATTCCTAAACTGTCATGTCGTCTATAAAATCATTTGGTTCTAATTTTATTGATGCAAGCAAAGTGGAATATTCAAAGCTAAAATTTAAAGATGTTAGCCCGGACTTTGATTTCGCTCCAATTTTTATAGGATTGGAAAGTTTTCCAAGGTCTGCATTTTAGTATTTAAGAAAGAAAAAAAAAAAAAAAAAAA
>VCCN01001259.1:2605885-2626119 GCA_006491835.1 Architeuthis dux
GAATCAAGCTGATCATAAGGAGCTATGCCATATGAACAAGATCGATTTTATCAATATGTAAATGTTTGAGACAGGCATTAAGAGCAGAGCTGAATTATAAAAAGGGTTTCTAGCTAGCCCCACCCAATGCAATGTGGTAATAACAGTACAGATTGTAAAATGAATCTATTGGATAAAATAACCAGAGAAAAAGCACAGACATTCGAACATCAAAACTGGGCCCAGGAACAAGAAAAAAAGAACAAGACTTTTGATGTGAACAAGAGGGTAATAACAGGCTTGCAAAAGAATTACACAGTTGTCAGATATCAAAATGAATGTAGAAAACAATCTCATAAATATATATATCTATACACAATATTCAAATTTGTTCAGCATAAGCAGTGTTTGTTTTTTTGAGTGAGAAAGCAATATACGGGATGAGCATAAAGTCTTTCCCTGATTTCAAACATATAGATGACGCCTTGATACTGCTGATTGCAGCACCACTTATACAGAAAAAAAAAATTCTATTAACTGGTCTACATATTGTCACAACATGCATAGCATAGTTTTTAAGATATAATTGTACATAATCAGGGAAGGATTATAGATTTATGTAAATGTTTACATTGAGCTGACTAACTTACTTCAATCCCTAAAGAATAGCACCTCATGAACTGTAGTCTTTCCAGGACATGGATTATGCTTTGCTTTTTAACCCTGCAAAGTGTTTACATGCTGCTTATCACTGACCTAACCATCACTGACTGACAGACACTCCTGCATCTTTTCCCCCAGAGAAATTATATGACAAACAAAACATTAACTTGTACAACAAGTTTAACCTATTAACTGCAGAAGATGGCAAATGTAATAGTTATCCATTGCAAGATGATAGAACTGAGTTGCCATCAATCAAATAAAAACGGAAATTCTATCAAATTAGCCATAGAACTGCAATGGCAGAATTCCTGTTATTTGCAGTTAATGGGTTAATAGAACCAAGTGTGTGCAAACAATCCTGGTAAATTGCATCTATATGCCATTCTTCACTTCATGCATCAAAATTAATGTGTTACCTTTCTCCATATGTGATTCAACAGTTTTATTTGCAAAAACAATAAAAGCTGGTTTGACCTGCCTCTCACCCACCCAGCAGGAAAATATGCTTCTCTTTACACCAGTCACATGCCATTGAGATTTCTTGCCTCACAAAGTATTAGTTTCATCCTTTTCAATACTAAATATTCATTTATAACACCCACAAGCTGATTTGCATATTGCAACTAGAAAACACAGCACATACCTCTGCCAATATCATGCATTAACTAAAAACTGAGTTGATATAAAAAAGGTCAAATGCAGGGGAGGTAACTAAGTTTCAATTTTCCATATTTTGGACAAGATCAAAAAAGAATTCCTGGATCAACTCCCAAATTTAATCAATGTTTCCTTAGCCCACGACCCACCCTTCCACAAAATGTCCTCGAGAACTTTTGGAGATATTGTGTGGACAAACAGACAAACACAAGTGAATACATATACCCCTTCCAACTTTGTTGGCAGAGGTAATTGACAGTAATATAGACACTCATGAGAAGATGCAATTCAAGTTCTCCTGATGACATTACAATAAACTACACTGACCTCATTGCAATTAGAAGAAATTGGCAGGACTGCAAATATCCAATAACACTCCCCGGTTCAAGCCATCAGACAAACCAGTTATTGGACAGTACTAACAAAATGTGAAATGCAAGCAGGGAAAAAAAAAAATATCACCAACAAGAGAGAGTACAATGTAAATAAAAGGTAGTTCAAAGATATACTTTCACATGTGATTGGGAACAAAGAAAAGATTGAATCAACCTATCTATATTGGTAGTATTAGTGTGCAATACTTTTCAATGAGCGCAAAGATACTATACTCTGATCCTAGGCAGATGTGCCGATCCATACATAAATAATCCTGTCATTTTTGACGGGTACTAATTGAAGTTCTTATATTCTTGACAAGACCTGAGCATTTCTCATCAATTTAATAATTATTATCATTTGCATCAAGTCACTTTGTCCCTCTATTCAGCAGAGTATATATTAATGAGCCACACCAATCCATACCAATGGTTCAGGGGCAATGAAATCAATATAAATCAAAAATGCTTTTGTAAAACTATGTATCTAATAATTTAACTAATTAATCTGATCATCTTGTGAACAAAGTTTAGAATTTGAGGAACTGATGAGAAATAGTCTCTTGTTATACAAGATCAAATTCTAATTACCATGTATTCATCCAAGTTTGTTTATCTGTTTGTCCACACAATATCTCTAAAAGTTCTCAATGAATTTTAATGACACTTTGTCAAAGGGTTGGCCAAGGGATTATTGATTACATTTTGGAGCGGATCCAGGAATTTATTTTTGTGTTTTGTTAACACTGAGATAATGTCTCTGATAAATATTTATTACAAACTTTTGTCACAGCATCAGCTGGGATTTGTAACCTGATACTATAGTTCAGTTTTTAGTGACAATGGCATTGGCAGAGGTATGCACTCTCTTGAGTGCTTTCTACTTAAGAGCAATAAGATATACAAGATGTTATTTTCACACTTGGATTTTCAAAATTAAAAATAGTAATATTGAGTAAATGGTGTTTAGAAGTATATATCAACAATTGCTGCTTTAAAGTAGGAAATGATACATAAAACAGACGGCAACAATATTTTTATGGCTACAACTACGAACTGAGCAGCAACTCCCCAAGGAGTGAAATACAATCTGAAGGTAGATACTGAAAAGAAAGAAAAAAAAAAAAAAAAGTTGTGGCAGACAGTATAAATTAGTTCAGGTATAAAAGGATACTGGAGATATTTAAGATAAACAAAGAGCAATAGGTACTAACTTAAGTCTCAGATAAAGTGCATTTAAAGCATGTAGAACATTTACTGACACTAATCAGAAGCACCTACCCTAACTAATTTAATTGATAGAAAAAGGATATCTCCATAGCAGACAACGTTTACACTTGAATGGTAGACAAGAGAAATACCATGCTTACTTTTACATCTCTATTCCACCAGCAGCTGCATGAAAGATGAATTAATGTTTTTTATGGGCTCAGAGAGTCTCTTATTTCAGTGTGTTCAAGAGTCACGCTGTCCTAAAATGATTAAGACAATGTATATACCCCTGCACTACATTCTCTATTTCACATCATAACTTATCACCTTTCCATTTGGGTTCAGACATTATAAAAGGAAACACCCAAGTGAAAGAAGAACAATATTATGAAATGAGGACAAACAAGTTTGTATGCCATCAGATTTAATCCCATAACGGATAATCCCGGATATATTCGTTTACGCATTTTATGCGTTAATTCATTTATTAATCATGTATTTGCCCACTGACAGAAATATTTACGTTTTTAGAGGAAATGTTTGTTCCCTCTAGATTATTTTTTTTATGCATGTATTTGTATTGGGAAAGTAAAAAAAAATATGACCCAAAATGAAACGCTTAGTGAAAAAAATTGTTCCATTATAGGGTTAATAAATACAGTATATAAAGAAACTCACAGCTTTGAAAGGTATAATCAATAATTAGCATGGGATAAAATGCACTTCCATCTGATTTAGATGGCTGATCATTGATTCAAACATTCAAAATCCTTTTTCCAATTACATTTCTGACTAGTGTCCTCATCTTCGTTGTTATAGTCACAACATTTCAGTTGTACCCTTTGGCCTTCTTCAGGTGTCTGTCATAGTTGGTAACCTGAGAATTTTGAGTCAAACCCCTTACTCAATATGCAGGGGTAGATTGTATTTATTTCCGTTCTTCAAGCTAGAGGATATCTTATATCAGTTAATTTGTCCTTGCGATGTTGCTTGTCCTGCCTCTTGTACTGAACCAGAGCATATGACTATTTTGCACTACCTGACCTAGGGATTAAATTCACAACTGCCAGGCAGGTTACTAGATATGCTTAACCAATGCTATATCTTTAGATATCTTTTGGCACTCAATGATAATTAAAAAATAAATTGATCAAATATACAGTAAACACTCGCTATAATGAATTTCGACTTTACCGAAATTGTGGATTCATCCGAACTGACTTATTTACCGAACAAAGTTTGATAAATGTGAGAACTGATCGTGCACATGCCAAGACTGATGGGATACGTTGATATGAAGGAATTCTGGCATGCGTGTGCATGGTTACATCGTAGTCACCTTGGATTCTCGTTTGCATCAACGCTTTGTTCTGTGCTTACGGCATTGTGTTTTTTGCATGCATTTCTGCCATGGATTTTAAATGTAATACACTCCTCAGGGAAGCACAAAAGGAATATATTGTCTCTGAAGAGTGTGATAAGAGCCAGCCCGAGCTCATGGAAAAGTATGGTCTCAAAAAGACGACTCTGAAGGCAAAGGACAAGATCAGGGAGAGCGTGAAGAAGGTGGAGTCTTAATTATTTAGGTCAAGAAAGCCACCATTCAAAGGCCAGGATGA
Source organism: Architeuthis dux (assembly GCA_006491835.1). Taxonomy (NCBI): domain Eukaryota; kingdom Metazoa; phylum Mollusca; class Cephalopoda; order Oegopsida; family Architeuthidae; genus Architeuthis; species Architeuthis dux. The sequence continues at coordinate 2,610,393 of VCCN01001259.1, forward strand.
AGCAGTCTTTCAGTGGTACAAGCAACAGCAAGACGAGGGAGTGCTAACCAGAGTCTTTGATATTCAGCAATCTGCAGAGAGGCTGGCTGCTCATTTAGGACATTAGGTCATTAGGAATTTCAAGTGCAGTGATGGCTGGCTCTGGCATTTTAAGAGTTGACATGGCATTGTCAACAAAGCCATAACCCGAGATGATGATGAATGTTGCCTTTGGATTTACTGAACGATGTAAGGTAAGGTCGAAAATAGAATGCTGTCTGTGGATTTACCGAACGATGTTAAATGCAGTGAACTGATGAACTTATTTATGTTGGATAAACTTACATTGTAAATTGAACACGCACTAAAAGGGGGGGGGGGGTCAAAAACGTTTTTCTAGACATAAGGAGTAAATGTTTAAATTTGAATCTAGCTCAATTGGTGTGGCCTGTACACACGACATATACATAGCCAGCCAGCCAGCCAAAATCACTTAAAAACAGAAGAAACCTATTTTGACAGTTTTGGTTGACTGTTTCTAATAAATATAGGAAAGCTTGTTCCATTGATAGCCAATTTCAAGACAAGGAGCAAGGAAAGAATATATGTTTTATGATAAGAAATATTCAAGAAGAGGAAGGTATATTATTTGTATTTCTGGATGACTGTAGCACAAGTTCCTAAATGCTTAGCCACATTTACTGGAAAATTCCAACTACTCGAGATCCTTTGAGATATTTACAATACAGGAATGATATATTTTCTATTCTATATTAAAGATTACCAAATGGAATAATAATCAATATTTTGAATTAGCAGAGTACCCTTTTAAAAAAAAAGAAAAAAAAGAATATTTATATATGGATTGGCACTGCCTTACAATCAGAGCATTTGTGCCCTTTGCCTAAGATCAAAGTGTAATTATCTGTGCACTCACTAAAAAGTGTTATACACAAAAAATATATGGATACACACTGCAGATTAAAGCTTTCAAAAAGTATGTATAATGCCTGCAAAATACACTTCAAAATTGTTAAGAAAATTCAAAAATCTAAAATGTTTATTCTAGAAAATAGAAAAGCATTATAAAATTAAACTGCCAGTCGGTACACAGGGGAAAGCATTTGAGATTTGGTATAGACTGATGGTTCCTAAAGAATTGGGAAGCAAAAAGGGCATAAGAATAAAAGATACTGAATTTATAACTGACAGTAGACAAGCAGTTTTGATAAAATAACTTGGCAGTAAACACTTTTCTTTAGATGCCCCCCCCCTCACAGAAGCCAAAATTTTTCCACCAAGGTAATCTGGTGGGGTTTGCAAAGAAAGTGCAGAATTTATGTGAGTAACTAATTCATTTCTCTTCCAAAGAATGCTCAGCTACTATTCTGCTTAAACATTTTCACACAAGTCTGTAACAAATATTCTTGAACCAATAACTAACATTTTTCTCTCAGCATTGTATTGCATTCCCACCTTTTCCTAGACTGCATAATGCATCAAAGCAGTAATACCTTTTTTTTTTGCTAGCATTTAATTTTGCAGGCATCCAAAAGATTATCTGCCTATGTAATTACCCCTTGCCAACAAAGTTGGAAGAGGCATATGTATTTACTTGTGTGTCCGCCCATTTGTCTACACAATATCTCAAAAATTTTTCAATGAAATTTTATGGGAGGGTGAAAATGGGCTATGGAAAATGTGCTTAATTTTGGGGCGGATCAAGGAATTGTTTACAGTTACCTCCCCTGCATCTTTATTTGCGAACTGATTTTCATTCAGTTTTCAGTGACAATGGCATGCACTCTGAATGCTTTCTAGTTAAGAATTATGTTTAATAATATTTCTAACATTCTGATTCCATTCTAAGATTAAAAAAAAAAGCAAAAAAAACAATTTGCCATTTTTTATTACATGATCTAATATCAAATTCCAAAAGAATCTTTGGCATTTGTAATTTACACTAATTCTTTGTGAAGTTTCATAGTTATTTAATACGCCACGTACATGTCTATAACATTTGTCAAGGGAGATAACTATTAAATGCTAATTATATAGTCTCCCTTTTTTTGCAAATGCATAAAAAAATCCAGGTACATTCTGCTTGAGCATAAGTGAAATGAAGAGCAACAATGTTTGATATTTTATAAGTACAATGCAATTGCAAATTTATTTAAATATTTCCATTATTTTTTGACGGCATGGGTAAACTTAAAACTAGTTCATATATAAACCAAAGAAAACCAATTTCTAAAGAAACAAGCAAACACCCAATATCAAGAAGATGAAACCAAAATACAGACATTTAAAATTCTGATTTTTTTCAAATTTTAATCTAATCAAAGTATGAGAATGTTATTCAATCGTTATATTTATATAATACGTTATTAAGTTGTTTATCTTTAACTGTCAAACGAAAAATAATCACAATGAATACATTATTTTTATTGTAACAAAAATAAATGTTCATCATACTTTAATTCATAAGACATTTCAGTTAATAAGTCACTGTTTCATAACAATTTAAAGAATTTTTTTTACAAAGAGAAGAGTACTTAGTACAGAATTAAATAAACTTGATTCAAAGTTCAAAAGCAAATTCCAATAAAAATGCTTTCATGGAGATTTCAAATTGAAACAATAGAAATTAAAGCATTTTAAAAGAAATATCACTACATTATGAGTATGATGAGTTATGTCATCTAGATATCTTTTTCCACCTAGCAGAAAAAAGTTAAGATAAAACTAAAAAAAAAAAACAACTGTAAAACACAAGTGTCAATAGCAGATAATTTAATATTCAAAAGTAACTAAGAATTAGAGGTACAAGTAGTGCTAGATATGTACACGCACTTTTTGCGCAACTTTTGAAAAATCTTTGATACCCAATTTTTAAAACGAATTAAAAATTGTTCTGAAGTTTCTGTTAGAAAGGAAAAAGTGCAAACTTTTGTGTATTTAAATTTTTGAAACCCAAATTTACTGTTTTCAGACAATTTTAGGATACAAAAAAACGGCTGCCATTTGTTTACGTCTTAAGATTTTAAGAAATTTCACTTATGTATGTCAATAAGAGTAAATATAATGTTGCAGAATGAGTCATCTATCTGTTGATTTTCCAATTTGAAACAGTATTTTTGTCCGTGCTCCTAACATTAATAAATGTTGCTCCAATTTTGCCAACTGCTTTTTAAAAAAATGGCTAAAAGCGGCAAAATCTTTTTCCACTATGGCTAAAAAGTGTTATAAACTCATTTAAAGCTTAATTTCCAAATAAAATAACTATACTAAGACTCTACAACAAATTATTAATTAAAAAAAAAAAAAAAAAAAAAATGTATATTTATTAAACATTCCAGATTTGTAGTGGATTTACCAAAAAAAGTTTTAGTACCTGACTTAAAATTCGCTTTATCAATACAAAAATTATGAAAAAATCTTTTTCTATGTAGTTTGATTTGCTTTGATTGACCCTGACCTTCGTTTTTTTTATAGAAATAATGTCTTATATGGGTAAAGAGATTGAATTGGCTCTAAAACGTGTGACTGATGCAACAAACTTATTTTCAACTTGACCGTACTTTGATTTTTTTTCACCTAAAACCGGTTAAATTCTTTCCGCTAAATTTATGATTAAAATATTGAATATATGTTTTGAGTTAGCTATAAAATAAAATTGAATTGGCTAATTATTTTTTTTTTAAATGGTCAGATTTTCGGCTATGTTATTTAAATATCCCTTGACTTTCGCAAATACATGGCCTCAGTAGATCGCTTATTGCCTTCCATACCGTCATTGTTCTGTCGAATCTCAGAGATCTGAACATTAAAAATGTTTTAAAAGTACGTTAGGGGTCAAATTTCGTTATAATATCATTTTTTTTAAAATTCCATCTCTCTCAGATTTTTTGAAAAATAAAGGTACAAAGCTGGCTGAATATTGAAAATATTTTAATAAGAATTTCAAAGATTTTTGATTTATTTTAAATATTCAAAAGAATCTGTATAAAATAAAAATTTTATGTTTATAATTTATATAAGCTTAAAAATAAAAATGAAAATTTACCAAGAAGACAATATTTTACTTTTTATTTTTCAGTTTTTTGTATTAGTCCCAAAGTAAGGGTTTTTACCTTAGGGTCGATTTTTAAAAAAAAACAAAAAACAATTTAACTTTTTTCATATATGTAAAAATCAGGATTGGCCCATATTTATTAATATACTAAATTAACATAAATGGGGGGGGGTATTTCATATTATAATCACATGAAGAAAAAAAAAATTTGGAATGGAAACTTTTTTTTAAAAAATATTCTAGGTGATCAATTACGCGCATCGATTTTACACATACCCAAGTAGTGCGGTCCCTCCTATTTCTTTATTTTCGCATCTCATACTCCAACATTCCTGTTGTACCGTTATGGTTAGGGATAGGTAATTTGGGGGACCAGAGGATGACTGAGATGCGAAAATAAAGCAATCCAATATGTCTAAGTAATTCAGATAAGAATATAGCATTTTCATTAATCATTTGTACGTCCCTTTATTTTTGCCCTTATGTGCATCCGTATTCGAAACCGACAATGGTTAAAATGCCATCGTCACAAAACTTAGGATTGCCCAATAAACTTAGTTACTCTTGTACACGCTTTCTTATTTTTAGCGGCAATTACATCTAGATGCTGTCTCTTACTTATTGTGCCGGAATATCGTCTGCTATTGGCAGTAAATGTTGTTACACTTCCACGAAACAGAAAATAAGTTTGAGGAAATTTAAAAGAAATAAATGCTTTTGTCAAAACGTAAAACCTCATCAATTGCGAAATTATTCGCAGGATGAAGACAGATTCCATTCCCATCAACTGAAATTTCAAATCATTATCGTAATTTTTAAGTTCCTACCGCCAGACTTACGAGAAAGAAAGGGCTCTCGATTAAATAAATTGGCGTTTCATTTCGATTATTCAATGAACTTAAACTTTCCTGAATAAATATTTCTCTAGAATATGCAGTTATTGGTACAACTTCAATTTTCAATAAAAAAAATAAATAAATAAAACTAAACTAAAAGAAGTATATACTTTTTTTTAAAAATCAAGAGCACAAAGATAAGCCGTGTAGGTGTAGTAGTAGTAGACATATTTTACTCTACGTAAAACATTTCTACTTACTACTACTACTACACGGATGTCTGAAATTCAATATTACAATATCTGACCAAAGTGCATCCGCATTTGTGCTGTGTATTATGGGTGCTGTTAACAGTGATAAGGTTGCTATATTGTCAAATAAAATATAGGTGTTGTTCAAGTTGCTGGGTCACTTCCTCCGTTCGTTTCATATCCACACAAATCCCGATCAGATGACCCCACCCAATATGGTTTTTCACTGTCCGCAAATTCTCCTTCGATAATTGTGGGTTTCGTGGAGTCAAAAGTTACATACTGAGCATTATTAAAAGATGTCACTACAATTATTTTGAGGGGAAAAAAATGTAATCCCACAAACATAATCGAAATTTGTACGTTAAAAAAAACAAATGAACAAATCCTGCTTTTTAGGGGCAAGTAACCTTTAGTTTTAAGGCAAACCGTTTTTTTTTAGTTATTAAATAACATTCCTTTACGTACTTTGATCCCCCTTCAAGACTTAGACACTAATTACTAAGATTGAGATACGGTATTCTGATTACAGAGTGAGCCGCTTATTGTGACCACTTTCGGGCGGGGTCTTTTAGATAACAATAACCGAACCGGCTCATAACATTAAGCGAAGGATGTCTGAAGGAAGCTGCTCGTATTGTGATCAATTCAACTTAAATATCTAGTGTTTGGGGCCGTACCAAACAGACTGATTTTCCTTTATAACAATAAGCGTTTGATAACATTATCAGTGATTATAATAAGCGGCTTCGTCTGTATAAGCAAAAGGAAATACATCTTTGTTTTTATCTCTAATCTTTGATGTCAATCTTAATTCTGAATATACAATCAATAAAAAATAATTGCTAGCACAGTGGCACTCCCATTTACTGGTGGTAGGTAACAACAACTTAAAAGATCAGTACAGTAACGTTTCAATATGTTCAGATTAGCATTTTTTAAGTTATTAACAACATTCCTTTACGCGGTTATACTTTTTATTCTCTGTGTGAGGGACAGGTTTGTCAAAGATATTTTTCATTTTATTTTTATTCGACGAAGTATTATTAATTTTGATGACTACATTCAAGTTAATTTTGTAGTTGCTTTTTTTTTAACCGGCCGGCCTGAAGTTACGATAAAAAAGCAACTATAAAAAAAAAAAAGATGAAATTTCACGTTTGAAAGCTATATTTTATTTTCGTCGTGGATTTTAAATACTTTTCTCCTTACACGGGTTTAAATACTTTCCCTCCTTCAATATTGAGATAGAGTATTCTGATTAGAGGAAGCCGCTTATTGTGACCACTTTCGGGCGGGGTCTTTCACAAAACAATAACCAGTTAGTTGATAACATTAAGCGTAGGATGTATGGACTGCTTATATTGTGATCATATCAAACTAAAGTGTTTGCGGCCGTACGGACTGATTTTTTTGCATAAAAATAATCCGTTTGATAACATTATCCGTGATTATAATAAGCGGCTTCGTCTGTATAAGCAAAATACATCTTTGTTTTTATCTCTAATATTTGATGCCAATCTCAACTCTGAATATACAATCAATAAGTCATTGCTGGCACAGTGGCACTCCCATATTTACCCAAGTTACTGGTAGGTAACAACAACTTAAAAGATCAGTAACGTTTCAGTTAGCATATTTTAAAATCACCTTGAGTGAAATTCACAATATTGGAGTACTCAGAAATCTGATTATTAGGAACTTTCAAATTTTGTTTGCTTACAACAGAACTATGAATTTTAGCCCGAGTAATTTGCGTGTGGTACGCCTTATTTGTAAAAAGAGGCCATTCAACGAAACAGATGAATGAAACTTTCAATATTCAGTTATTATTCCGAGAGTGAAAATTGATCAGTTTTGGGTTTTTTTTTATAACATGCTTCACAGCTTCACCATAAACCTTTAATATTTTTTTTAATGTATACTTTAACGCTTTATTTCGACGGTTACATGACAAAACCGTAACCCAGCGTTTCTTAAACTAGTTCAGTGTCATTCTCCCTCAACTCGAGTTTTTATTACAAAATCTCATTCACCCATGACTTCATTTTCTTAAAAAATATTTTCATCTACCTCAAAATAATTTATTGAATTCACCCTTGGGTGAATCATTCAAGAAACACTGTCTCTACCTACGCCAAAATGCAAATTTTCTTTCGATCTCTTGCTAATACAGAAATGCGTGCCAGTCGTAAAGATTAATTTTCATCGCGAAAATAAAATGCGTCTATATTTTCAATATCATGAAGAAGAAACCGATGCCAAAAAAGTTTTAATGCCACCAGTGCACCACAGTTCTTTTTCATTATTAAATGACTAATGCTGATTTTTTTTAAAAATTAATTAGCTTCCTAAATTAACTAGGAAGGTTTTGGATATTCGTTAGGCTAAAACTTACTTGAACTAAAGAGAGTTTAAATTTACAAACACCCAATTCCGCATTCTGAGAGTGAATAAGACTTTTTTGTCCGGCTAAGTTTAAATGCAGTTCGAAAAGGAATCCTAATAATTGACCAATGGTAATTCTTTTAGTATTTTTAAAGTGTTTTAATATAAATTTTTTTTATAAGTCACTCACTCGTGATTTTACACTTTTATCTTTTGGGAGTGTCCGTGACGGTGGGGGGGGGGGGGGGGGTCTTTCAGAGCATTTTTCACGTTAGTTTTTCTCTCCCCGGCAACTATTCCTAAAATGCGACACGCCTGTTTTTAATGATAGAGAGGATTTTCTCTTCTTCGTAACTGAATATGCGAATCCGCCTTATTTGAAAATTTTGACACCAATTTTCAAGGTCGTAAAAAGCAAGCAGATAACATACTGATTAATTCATTTAAATCTAAAAATTATCTTCGAGCATGTTATTTAAAGAAATTGGTAATAAATACAGACCGCGGTACTACTGGTCACGTGATAACTTAATTGTAAGTGCACCTGTGTAGACTAACAGAAAAAAAAATACGACTGCTTTAACAGATTTCAAAGTAGTCTTCAGTAAAAAAAAAAATTAAATTGATCTCCAACAGCAAAATTTTTTTTTTTTTTAAATCAAACTAAACATTAAATAAACTGTTAATGAGGTATGGCTTTAAAAAAGAAAAAAAACATTATCTAAAGAAGGCGTGTACTTTTGTGATTAACTCCGCCTAAGTAATACTAAATATTGGAGAGCAACTCATTTTTTCGATGAATTATTATTTTACTTAAAAGACAGTTTTTTTTAAGGGAGATTTTAATTGAAGAAAAAAAAATTCGGAAATATTGGTTCCGGCTTGCTTTAAGAGTAAAAAAAAAAGTAGCCGGTGAAAAGTCTTTTCACCTACGTCACAGAATTCAACATTTTTCTCAAATATTTAAACATTGTTTTTCTATCTGTTCCAACAAATATCACTTTTTTGTCATATTTCCTAGCCAAAGGGTATTTTGATTTGAGAAGGAAATTTTTCAAGCAATGACAATTAATTTTATTATTACTAAACTATTTCTTCATTAAAAGAAAGAGGATTTAGGCCAGTCACGCCGTTACTCCCTTTTTTGACTTCAAAAAAAGTGACGCCAGTAATGAACTTACTTTTCGAATATGAGTCTCGTAATGCACAACAATAACGCCAGTGGTGGTACCCAGAGTAGATCCTCCAATTGGGGTTTGTACATCCCAGGATCGGAATTTTTGTAGTCGTCCCATCTTAAATGGCCAGGAAGCCAAAACCACTCACTCCAAAAAGTGGTGCTTGCGGCGTGCCACCAACTATCGGCGGCGGCCTCCATGTCTGCTGAGCCTGCTGCTGTCTACGTCACAAGCTATCCAAACTACTCTTCACTGACAGGAGAGCGTTGTACAAGCAATCCTCTGTAAAACAGTAAAGCATTGTGACTAACAACATCTATCACTTATAAGAGGTCAAAGAGCAGCTGCGAGTCTTCCGGTCAGGAATTGTATATGTTCTACATTAACCAATCATAGTTTACTGATTAATTATATTAGAACACTAATATTAAGCAGAAATTACAATTGTTAAAAAATGTACAGACTAGTAAAAAGAAAACAAAAGCAGAGCAAAGGGTCCTTATTTGAATATTTATTACAATTTTTACACTAATCTAGCACAAAAAGACAGTGAAACTAAAGAGTTGGATATGGACTATGTGGGTGCTATGTAAGTATTAGAGGTCCCTAAAAAGAAGTACCGTCATCATGCTGAGCTAGCAGTATTGCTTTATTTTCACATCTTATACTCCAATGAGTGTGGTCCCAAATTACATAACCCTATCCCTACCCCTAACGCTAACCCTAACATATAACAGAAATGTTGGCAATGTTAGAGTATGAGATATGAAAATAAAGCAATAGCTCTGTTGAAGGGGCTGCACTTCTTTTTAAGGACTGCACTAGTTAACTAGTACGGGAGGGAAGTGATACTTTGGACGCTTTTTAAAAAATATTTCTAAAAAATCAGGTTTAAGCAGTAGTGTAATTGTGTTAATGTTAACATGTAGCCTTATCATCTTCAGACAGATAGTATCAAATCCTTAGCTCCTTTCAATTTTAAGCTACACAAGTTTGTAAATCGTCTGAACTATCAATAGTTCGTTCAGAATTAAGTGAGTTGGATTGGCTAAAAACATAAGTTTAATCATTTCAAAGACATTATCCTAAAGTACAAAGGAACCTCTTCATATTTGTTAGAAATATAATCTTTGAAAATGGAAATAAGCGTCTTCAGAATTATGGATAATTGGCTTAGCATCTTTCTTTTTGCTTTAATATAATGCATAATTGCCCTCATTTCTTTCTTTCTCTCTTTCTCTTTCTCTCTCTCTCTCTCTCTATCCTACCTTAGTTAGTCTTTCTCATAATGCTCTCTCTCTTCAATCATCCTGCCACCTTGAAAATTCATCTATTTAATTTTCAATTTATATTCACTAAAGCTTAGTTTAGTCTGGAATAAGGCTACAAATAAGAGGCACCTAGTGAGGATCAAACTCACCTGAAGTAATGGGCTGCGAGACTAGCTGACTAACTAATTCTCCACAGCAAAGCACCTTCAAACTACTTCTCCATATGAAACTCTATTTTCCAGGATGATGATATACAATTGATATGGTTAGGGAGAAAGAAATTAAATTATTCTCATATACAATTAAAAGGCAAAGGTTGATCTAGAGCTCTTTCTTCTCCACCTATCTTAATGATGGATTCCAAAGACACCTTCGGACACATAGCTTCTTGAAAAACCCCAAGCCGAGCACCCTTTGCACAAACCACAAATTTTCTCTGGTTAATCTATTGCTATCACATCTGGTTTTACTTTGAGTTAGTTCTTAAAACAGCAATCTGAGATTTCCTCCTTTCACATTATTTCCTTCTAGCCAGGCATGGCAGTGTGAGTATTACCATGGGTTTCCATGCAGAGGATACATTATATATGTATTCTGCATCTGTAGTGACCATGTTAACTCTTCAAAAGTTGAGTGAATAATGACATTTTCACTCTTTTTATTATTTATTTATAATAAGTGGCTATATGGTTAGATTTGAATAACTGTAGCTGGTGGGTGTCCATGGCCTAATCAGTAAGACAGCTGTTGTGTTAAGATAGGCTTTCTAAGAAATGCAAGTTCGAGGGACTTATTCTTTATTTCTGAATCGCATTGCTTGCCTAGAATGACAGTCTGAGAGCTGTGATAAAAATCAACAGAAATTAAGATGAATGAAATACTAAATGAAAAATTAATAATATCTTTAAGATCCAGAAGGCACTTTCAATCAGCAAACAAAATTTGGCAGCAAAATAATAAAATGTATTTTCTGACTAATCAAAATGCATTCACTTATCGCAGAGTTGCTCATCAACATAACAGATCAACAAACTAATGCTGATTTCCAACTTTATAACGATGTGAACCTACCACATTATTACATCCTATCTATTATCATTCATGATAATACAAGCAATATTGAGATTCAACAAAGAACTTTATTCTCACTAATGAACACTCAAATACATACTGAACAAACTGAACTCTGTACAGATGATCATCTCTCAACTATGTATATAAAACTAGCTGAAAACTCACCCATAGGCCGGTGTTTTTCAGCTAGTGCCTGCAGAAGGCCAACTTTTTTGACCAGATAGAATCTATAATATTATTCAACAGTTATTGAACAGTACAGAAGATTTTGGAACAAACTAACCTCACTAATCAAGGTATACCTTTAGATAAAGCCTTTGTTATTGTAAATTTCAGTACCATCAACCAAAATAATCAAAACTCTCAACATAGGTTTATTCAGTTTTTAAGTGATTCTACCTGGCTGGTTATGTATATATGTATGTGTCACATGTACAGACCATGCCAATGGGGCTAGAGGGCTGAAATTTTGAACATTTACTCCTTATCATGTCTTTTTTTTTAAACTCCCCCCAAACTCAGTTTTATGGGAGTTCAATTTACAATGTATGTTTATGCTAAATTGGTCCCTTAGTTTGTGTCCAACAGTCTTCACACTGAAAATTCAGACATTTTAGTGATCCAACAAAAGGCGAGAGAAGTAACTTATTCATTAATCACCCCTTTTTCCAATTTTTGAATTGATCAAGCCCAAAACAGCATGCTGCCAAAAGACATTGGTCACGTGATTGTTTCGATTGAGTGACTAACCAGACCTATTCAATCTTATTATTTTCTATTGTCTTTCGAATGTCATGGCTATATATATTTACCACCAGTCACCTGTCTTTACCATTGTCATTGATCAATGTCCAATGAAACATAAGAAAAAGGGCATCTATACCAACAATACACACACCACCTGTCACATATTCTTACTTGACAGTGTATGCATAGAAATAGACTTCACACTAAATGAGCAACATATTTAATCCTTTTATACCAAACACATAGTATTTTAACAGTAAATAGACAAAACCAATATGAGCTCCTCTACACATCTATAGCTAGGTGGTGACTGAATACTAAGCAAGCTGTCAGATACAGTCCCAAAGTGGGCAGACTTTGGAGTAATGGTAGCAGGTGTGCTTTAGCCATTTATTCCACCACATTGTGCCATGTCTGGCAAATCTGTCAAGCCTACTTTGTGAAACACATAGTTAACCCAGGTCTTGTTCTTAACTAAGTGTGTATGAGTATAATCCATATGATTTATATAATTTATATAATTAACAGTATGATTTTCTTGCTTCTCTGTCTGCAACCATGGACTCTTCCACTTGAAGGTAACACGTTTGCTGATAAAAATATCTCTTACCCACTATTTTAAACAATGGACTATTCCATTGAAACTAGTTTTTAATTTCTTTTCTAAAATACACGTAATCCCCGCTTTTCGAAAGTTTGCTTTACACTACTTTTTTCCTTTTTTGAAAAAGGTGAAAAGCGAAAATGGCGTTCAGCTTTTAACATTTAACATTTATTATAGTATGAATAAAGTAGACAAATTCTATATAAAAGCACACATCAATATTCATATTTACACAATATTTAAGCCTTTAAACATTAGCGTTAGCGGTGGTGTAATAAACATCATAATTCTTTTTAAAATCATTTACATCTGTTGATAGTGCTACATATTCTGGTAATCTATTCCATAGTCCTACCACTCTATTGCTAAAAAAGAATTTTCTGATATTCAATCTACTCCTATTTACTTCCACCATATATGCATGGCCTCTCAGTCCCCTATACTACCTTTTAGTAAAAAATACATTAGGAGCTACTAATTCTATACTACGCATAATCTTAAACATTTCTATTAAGTCTCCCCAACCCTCCTTTTTTCTAACAATGTCAACCCTAACACTTTTAACCTATCCTCATAACTCATTCTGGTACTAGGCAACTAAGCTCGTCTCTGGACTTTGTCAAAAAGATTTTTTATCTTTCTCCAAGTACATTGTCCAGGCATGTACACAGTATTCAAGGTGCAGATGAACATAAGTCTTATATAATACAAGGAACGAGTCCTTGTCGATATATTTGTTTTGCAGTGAGCCATTATAGAGGCAATGCACACCTCTTTCCTCTCTCTCTTGTACACCCCAGTCTCCTGACTGAGCCTGACATACAATCCTAACCATTTTTGGGGTCTAGGGATGCTCAAAGATGTTTCCAATAGAATTTAATGGTAATTGTTTCTTTGTTTTACGCCATTTCAGCTTACAAAAGGCTTTTATGAGAACGCTTTACTTTTGGATAGTGTGAGAAACCTGAAATTTAGTATAGGATAGTGTGAGAAACCTGAAATTTAGTATTGGATAGTATAAGAAACCTGAAATTTAGTATTGGATAGTGTGAGAAACTTGAAATTTAGTATTTTATAGTGCGAGAAACCTGAATATCTGTAAATTTTTTCATGGGATTAACTAGTAATAATATAAGTCACAGTTTCTCAACCTTTTTTTCCCTTTTGGTTATTTTTTAAAGCAATCATTCTCCCTAAAATTATTAATGAAAGTTTTAGTCTTGTATGTCTCTGCATGCATATATCAGTTCCGCTTCTTTCCTTCATCAATATTTTATTGACTGCACTAAAGCGACATTCAACCAAGTATGAAGTTGGAAAGCACAATAGTACTTCAGCCATTTCAGACCACATGTCTGTTGCATTTGACAGCCGCAGTTCAATCATTCCAGTTCTTTCAAATTTGTATTCATATTCATCATTATATTTTAGTTCAAAAAGTTTCTCTTGGATCTTTTCAATGACAGATTCTATATCACAGTCAAGAAATTGTATATGACAGTCTATCACACCACCCACCCCACCCCCGCCTCAGCTCAACTTTTGCTCCCTTGGTAGTCAATATTGCCCCATTGAGAATGACTGGTATAAGTAATTGACTGACCACCAACCCTTTTGAAATCAAGTAGAAAAACATGATAACAACCAAAGACCCCAAATTCCATCCCAAGTACCAGTTTGGCTCATATTGTATTAAGGAAAAGGAAAACTGATAAAAAATCAAATCAAATGGAACTTTCTCTTAGGATTCAGTTTTGTATTGCCAATTCAAATTTTACTCCCAGATTTTAAATTATGTGTTAGAAATCAACTGCAGAGGCAGTGCGAGGTCTACAGACCCAGCAACTGTAGCAGTGGGGGTGCAATCAGACCTACTGTTCAAACCTTTTACTTTTGTGAGGGGCGCACATTTAACAATTTGCAAGGGGGGTGCGGTTGGACCTAGCACCGCAACTGTCAAGTGCTAATTCATCGTTTTACTTTGAAATCAGAGTTTTTCTTTCATATAGTCTGTCTGTAATCAACATTTAAAATGGAACCCTAAATTATATTAATGAACAAGTACTTGCATGTATAACTGAATGGTTAATGCAGAAAGTTGAAAATGTGAGGCTTTATTATTTGTACTAAGTTGGTGAGATCATTCACTCCACTAAAAGAAAGATAACTAATTTTAAATCGCAACAAAAGCCTCTTCTTTCTTTTTGTTTATCTGCCTCCCCACGAAGGCAAATTTGACACAATGTCGGCTTAGTGTGGGGTCCCGCACACATACATGCAGGCAGTTCTAAAAATATCCCTAGTCCCCGCGACTAATGTCACAAGGACATTAGGGCAGGCTTGACATAGTCACAGGACGAATCCTGGGCATGCTGAACTTTGATCTCAGGACAAATCCTGAGCTCGCTGGACTAGGGTCACAGGACGAATCCCGAGCAATGTTTTTCAGAACTTTCCGGCAGATGGATGAATCCTCCACCAGATCACTTCACAGCGCAATTGCTTCTTTCTTATCAGCAACAATATTTGTAAAATACAATATATTTATATAGTATAAAGATTTTAAATTGACGTTCGAAAAAAAAAGAAAATGGCATTTAGAAAACTGAATGAGAAATTTATAAAGATTATTGAGAAATATTCCAGATTTACTTTACTAATTATTTTATATTAAATATAAGTCCATATAGGACAAATATGAGACAAAAATTTGCTCCCATCAGAAAAGATTAAAAAAGGGAAATAATCTAAAAATGAGTCAAATATTTGGTATACTAACAGCACAGTGCTGTCATTGATTTACTCCAATTACTTCAGCTTGTAGTAAAGCTAATTTAAAGCAAAGAAAAACCAAGGTAACAATTTAACTTTAACCTATTGCCAAACAAATCACCTGATGCTGTCCATTAGAAGAGTAATAGGCTTTTGTACAACAACCAGTAATTAAATCAATCTTTATTATTATTGGATGAAGTATTGTAACACACCACTTTTATTAAATTTGTCTAGTTTTTACATTCAACAAGGGAACGCAAGTGGGAGCTGGGAAGGCCTCTTTGATCACAAGCAAAGTCTTCTTTTTCTAAACACAGCTAAATACAGTTATAACCAAATGCATTTAACCAACACAGCTAAAACAGAAAATAACAAACTAACAACCAACGCACAAACAATGGCTAGTTGTTGAGTAATCGCGCTACATACACACACACTCAGAGGCTCAAAGATTTCTTCAATTGTAGTTAGATGAAGTCATTTTTATATGAAAGTAATTACTGATTCCACTTTTATTAAATTTGATTAGTTTTTACCTTCAACCTAATT
>VCCN01001259.1:2627184-2642068 GCA_006491835.1 Architeuthis dux
GAAGAGAAGTAACCAAAATACTTTGAAGCCGTAGTTTCGTAGTTGCTACAAAAGAATTTATGCATGATATCCATATAAATACTTTCTTCTCTCCAATTTTATGTTTTAGAGTGAATTTGACAAAATAAACCAAGAATTTTTTAATATTGATTCAAGAAACTGCTT
Source organism: Architeuthis dux (assembly GCA_006491835.1). Taxonomy (NCBI): domain Eukaryota; kingdom Metazoa; phylum Mollusca; class Cephalopoda; order Oegopsida; family Architeuthidae; genus Architeuthis; species Architeuthis dux. Next base: position 2,627,350 of record VCCN01001259.1, read on the forward strand.
GTAATCCCATATTACTGTATATGCCAGAACTATAAGACAAATGATTTACAAGAGTATTTGGAGGACTAACATTCACTGCAGCTCATCCAAGCCCCCTAACTGTTCATATTGAGTTTTGAAAAAATGGCCCCAAGTCATAATACCAGCACATTGGACACAGTGTGATATTTGCATAATTTTTTTCTTTAAATTGAATGTCTGTCTTCATCATCATGTGACGGCAGATTGCAAATTCACATGACTTATTCTCTTCCAGATTTTACGATCTTGAGCATAGGTGTTTATCCGGGTCGAGTTCTTATATTTTGACCAGAAGAGTATGTTATCACGCTATTTGCATTTTGGTTTTCCTCATTCACGTTGGCCTGGTATACAACCTTTTAGGCAGGGGCTTTGCAAGTCCTGTTTTTGATTGTTGTAATGTTTATACACCTTTGTCTTGAGATGGCATCTTTGTCCAAGGACAATAAATCATGTTAACACTATTCATTGATGAGTTCCACTATCATTTATAAGCTGTTTATGAACTTAAGAGTTAATATCCATAACGGATGTGCAGAGTGGCATTACAATTACCGGCACATAAAATTGAATCGGCGGACCAAGTTCGAGTTTCAGACCACGCTGTTTACATTCACTTCACACTAATGCCCTTTGGAAAGGCATGAATCCACTTCTCCCCTCCAGCTATGGATAAATAGCAGGTTAGTTGGAGCCCTTTAGTCCTGTAAGGCAGTCCATCTAAGAGAAGGTTACTCTGACAGAAAATACCTACAGCTTAGTAGTCACCATAGCTAATCGGCAGTCACTATAGCTGATTCCAAGCCTGGGTAAAAGAGGTGGGTACCCAATAAAACCATTCTTGATACTTAAACCGCAGCAGTGTGGTTGTGGCCCTATGCTCCACAAGGAGTCTACAGGTATAAATAACAAATAATATCCAGCAATTCACATCCCTGTTGTAAATTTGTTTTCATATTCCTAATCTTATTTTCCTCAAAATGATAATGAGAACATTATAAGAAAAGAATATTCATAGAAATTTCATTAAAAATCTAGAGTTTGGGACTTAATTAAACTTAATTCTTCATTAATCTTTCATTTTTTAGTATCGGTCAATTAACAAACGAAAAGTGTCCAGAATTAGTTAAGAATAATGGCAAAATATTCCATCAAGATAACACTAGACGTTTCTTTGGTGACTAGCCAAGAATTATTACAGCTTGGCTGGTAAGTTTTCACTCATCTGACGTATTCACCAGATATTTCACCTTCGAATTACCATTTATTCTGGTCTTTACAGAATTCTCTTAATGAAAAGAATTTCACTTCTTTGGAAGACTGCAAAGACATTGAGAGCAGTTGTTTACAGATAAAGATAAAGATAAAAAGTTCTGGAAGGATAGAATCATGACATTGGCTGAAAGATTGCAAATGATAGTAGAACGAATCTATAAATATGTTGTTCAGCGAAGTTAATGTAAAAAATAAATAAAAAATTGTTTTATTTTTACTTTATAAACCAAACAAACTTTTTGGCTAAACCTCTGTGTGTGCGTGTGTGTGTGTGTGTGTGTATGTGTGTATCAAACAGCCAATAATATTGTCAAGTGGGATTATACCACCCCTGGCAAAAACTATGGAATAAGAACATTTAGAGGATATTCACCCAGCTTTTTTACTTTTCAGTTTTGGTTGGCGGTTTCTAGCATGAAATTCTCATTTTCCAGATTGCAAGTGATAAAATTACATATTTATTCTCTAGTATACAACCCCTGGCAAAATTATAGAATAAGCACACTTAGAGGATATTCCCCCAGCTTTTTTACTTCGCAGCAAATAAACAAATCACAGATATGACACAAAACAATTTTTCTTTAATAGCTTAACATTTTGGCTTCATGAAATATAGCTCAAACAAATTAGATTAAAATATTTAAATTATTGGTATATTTTTTTTCAGGTCAAATAGAGGAAAAAATTATGAAATAACTCAATGCTGAGGAAAGAATTATGGAATTACCTTGTAATTTGCATTTCTAAAACAAATACCAGCATATATCTAAATATGCAAATTAGTCTACAGTTAATAATACTTGCAGATCTTAACAAGCTGTTGGACTTATTGTTGGACTGGGCTAAAGGAAACATGGCTTCAACAAGAGAGCTCTCAATTGAAATAAAGGAAAGGATTGTAAAACACCTTCAAGAAGGAAATCCAACATGGAGTGTGGCAAAAGATATTCAGCTGTCAGCTGTGTCTAAAATGTGATGCAAGTATAAACAAAATGGGAAGGTTATGAAGGGAAAAATACAGGTAGACCTCAGAAGACGTTAAGGCATCAGGATAGAAAACTGAATGACATGGAATTTAGATACAAACAAAGCCAAACGCATCTTGCCATAGAACAAAGAGTGTTAATGCTTTTCTTCGGTAAAGCCATATCAACTCAACAGTCCGGATCTCAATCCGATTGAAAATGTATGATGGAAATTTTTTTTAAATAGTCCGTGACAAGGCTCCATCCTACAAAGTTGATCTGTCAACCACTATTAGAGAAAGTTGGAACCAGCTTGATGGAGAATATTGTTTTTCATTAGTGAAGTCCATGCCTCAAAGAATACAGGCTGAGGAGGAGCAACAAAGTACTAATCATGATTCGTTTTGTTGATGTTTCCATAATTCTTTCCTCTACTTGATCTTAAAAAAAATAAATTTAAATATTTTAATCTAATTTGTTTGAGGTATATTTCATGAGCTCAAATGGCGTAATGGTTAGCACATCTACCTCACACACAGAAGGTCCTGGGTTAGATTCTTGGTATAAGCAAAGAGTGTGGAAAACACTACATTAGAATAATTTTCCCTGTGCACTCAGCATCTAATTGAGTACACTCTAAACAGTGTGATTAGGGTGGAAGTATCCTTTTGGTGGATTTGCATCCTTCCAAGGGGGTGGTCATAAAAACTTGTAGGAATAAAGTCCTGGTCTCGACCAAACTTGAAACTTGCAAGCATCACTAAGCTGACGCATGCAAAGGAAACCAGATCTTCGTCACTGGGCTCCATACTCCATTGTGTGTTCTCTCATAAGAGACGGGACACTTTTTATATTTCATGAAGCCAAAATGTTAAGCTATAAAAGAAAAATTGTTTTGGGTCATATCTGTGATTTGTTTATTCACTGTAAAGTAAAAAAAAAAGCTGTGTGAACATCTTGTAAGTGTGCTTATTCCATAATTTTTTTAGAGAATAAATATGTAGTTTTATCATTTGTAATCTGGAAAATGAGAATTACATGCTAGAAACCGCCAACCAAAACTGTCAACATAGGTTTCTTCAGTTTTCAAGTGAGTCTGGCTGGCTGGCTATCTATGTTTGTGTCGCATGTACAAGCCACACCAATGGAGCTAGAGGGCTGAAAATTTAAACAGTTACTCCTTATTATGTTTAGAAAAACGTTTTTTGTTTTTTTAAAATTCTCTCCAAAATAGGTTTTTTAGTGGGGGTACAATTTACAATGAAAGTTTATGCTAAATCGGCCCCTTAGTCTGTGTCCGGCAGTGTTCACAATTGTTTTTTTTTTTTGAAAATTCAAACTTTTTTAGTGATCACGGCCCAACAAAAGGTGAGAGAAGTAATTTATTCATTGATTATCCCTTTTTCAAATTTTTTAATCAATTAATTTTAAATAAATTCAGTAATCAAGGAATAAGTAATAAGTTTTATTAAATTTATAAAAATCACCAGATGAAGAGGTGTACAATTTCGGAGATGGACAATTAATTACAGAGAGGAATAATAACAAAAGTTTTATTAAATTTATAAAATCAGAAATCAATATATGTAATTCAGTAGAGGTATGAAGAAAATACTGAATTTATTTTAAATTATTTATTATATAAAAAAACAACGGCACTTCTGACATACCTAAAAAAAATAGAAAAAAAAAAACATTTTTCGTGAGTAATTTGTGCTTTCAATCCATAAGACCTTCCTTTCATCAAGGAATTTGTCAGTTTGAAAAAAGTTAATTTTCTAAGGTTTTTTTATTTAAAAAATTTGAAATTTTTGAAAATTTTAAATTTTAAAAAAAATTAATCTTGCTTTTTCGAATGAGGTTTTAAAAATTATAAAAGAATTTGCCAAAATATGTTAAAATAATCCATGCCGTCCAATGAAAAACGGTTTTACATGGCTGAACCATACAATTACCTATGTTAATCCAAATACCTGAAATAAATGAAAATAAAATTCATTTTATTGTAAATACTCAATCAACAACAATAATAAATCCATTTTTTCATAAATCGTACAGACACATACGAACGTACGTAAAATCCTTTTTTTCTTCTTCATATATATTGTAAATACTAAATCTTAAATGTAAATAAATACCACATTGACTTACAATAGATGCTTTTTTTAAAATAAATTGTAAACATTCACCCATCGCACTAATTTTAGGGGAAAACAAGTTAACCGGTGTTTTTTGTAAATAATAAGTATGGCAGAATGGCCTGTTCAGTGACTCAAATTGTCTTCCAGCGAACGAAGGGTGTGAATGTGAAAAGTCAGTCAATCAACGTTCAGGATAATCGAGGTCGGAAATCTGGAAGTTGGGATAATCAACCAGACCCTATACCGGCATATATGGTAAAAAGAGGGCACTTGCCATAGAATGAAAGTTAACAAATTAGTCATGCAGATCATTTTTTGTGTTTGACACTCACCAAGTGCTCCACCATTATGGTTTTGTGTCTGACTTAGTCAGTATCTACTGTTAATATAAAAATATATAAACGAAGTGTAAATATTTTGACATTCAGAGCTATAGCATGTTTTTGTTTCCCAAAGCTATCTTGTAAATGTTATCTTGAGCTAAGGCTAATGCAGAAATAAAACCAGTTTATTTTATTGACAAAGATGTCCCAAATAGTAACTTTTTATTGATTCACAGCTACTTTCTACTTTATTATGGGAAAAAAAGGCTGAAAATAACAACTCAATCCTCTCCACAGACTAATCTCTTTTGCTCATTTCTTTCCCAGTTGATCAATCATCAAATCAATAATTCAGGATTTTTTTTCTGTTGAGGAGATCAGAGGACAAAGAGCATTGACCATGGTCTCATTTGAGCCTCCCAAATGGATGGAAAATGAGAAGAAAAAAACATAGAAGTGTGGAATGACGTGGAAGATGAAGAGAACAAATAAATAATCTGATATAAACTGATTGGATTGGCAAGCTATATAGTAAGCAGAATTCACAGTAGGTTATATGGATTGTACTTGTGTCGCTAGGGAGAATATAAAAAAGAAAAGTATACCTATTTCATGATTATTTTTTTTAATGCCTAAAACTGTTGTTAGTATTTACTAAAAAGAAAAAAAGAAATCACCACAAAGATGAAACAAAAGTTTTTTTTCCATATCAGCTTGAATTAGTAACTAATAAAAAATGAAAAATCTATATACAGAAGAAGTCATTTATTGTGATCACTTTGGAACAGTCTTTTAGATAGCAATAACTGGTTGATAACATTAAGCAAAGGATATAACAAGCCTGAAAGTCAGACAGTAGATGTGCTAGGTGTGTAGCATTATACTCGAGTATAAACATAATGATAATATATATAGATAGATTACTGATTTTTAACTACAAAAAGTGGGGGTCACATTATATTTGAGATCACATTGTACTCAAGCAAATACTGTATTCTCGTGTGAAGATTTAGCAATTGACGTTAGTCTCATTTCAGTATGTCAGTCATGACGGCGATCAGTACTAGATATAATAGCTCATCTAAAAATTGGAACTATGTATTTACATTTTTGTCAAACTCCAAGACAAAGTCAGGAATTGACTTTACTTTCCTACCCCAACAAGAACAAGAACAAGCCTCACCAAACTTTGGGGTGTGATTTGAACTCACAACCTAGTGATCGCTAGCCTGGCATCTTACTGACTGAGCTAAATTGACAAGTCTTAAATATTAAGGAAAATTTAATCATCTTCACTCGAAATAGAAGTAGGAGTGGTGTTTGACCTTGCAGCAGCCAGTCTTGTTTGTAATAAATTTACATTCATTGTCATAAATGCATTGTTATGTCATTAAATACATTGTTATAAACAACTTTACAAAATTAATATGAAATTCATTTTAAATAAAGTGTTTGGGACCAACAGATTTTGATAACAATAAATGTTTCATAACATCCTCCATGATTATCATAAACAGCTTGCTCCATATTAATACACTTGTTTGTACCTTCAGTATTTGCAATAATTTTCTATACGCTCCAAAACTCAGTGACTCAAAGGTCATAAGGTACCTTGTACCCATTACAATGGAACAATTCTATCTATCCCATTCAATGGAAATAAATGAGGCCAAAGGGTGAAATATAATTGTTACAGACAGTACTTAACCATAAACAATTTTATATTACATTTTTTCAGAGCCAGATCACTCAAAAATATAATATCAAGTCACCCCATAGATCAGGGGTCCCCAATGTTTTTTTGCACTGTGAACCAATTTAATATTGTCATTGATAATATACTTGCGCACCGGCCGACGGTTAATCACAACCGGTATATAGGTGATAAGTAAGCTATATAAGTCAAATAAGTAGCTAATACACTCAATTTCATTTCTAAAATGGTTTATCAAATGAATTCAACATTAGATCCAAAGAAATTGTGTTTTTTTCTCCTTCATATCGCCATCATTTCCTCGCAACCCGGGTCAGATAGCAATATTGAATGATATTTTCGCTATTCTAAAATACCTAAATGATAACAATACATGCTAGTACATGTTTGTACAGTTTTAAATGAGTAAGCTGCGTCATCGAAGTACGATTCAACTAGCTTAGTTATTAACTTGACTATCCTAAAGATGGACGTATCTATGGGTACTATTTGGCGTGGGCGTTGTGGCATGAGCGTTAAGACGACAAACCTATTTTGGCGTAATATAAGCCCATTTGGCGACTGGCGTTTTGGCGTTAGGAAGAAAATACCATAAAACTGTAAATTTAACTTTATTGAAAAAATAAATGTTGTTCTATAAGTAAAACTTGAAGTTAAAAAAAATAAACGACGGTTTTTATTTAAATTTATTCTCATATTCCAGTTTGTTTGGAGTAAATTAAACAATAAAGTGAGAATTAATTACTTACGACGAGGCTACAAACGATTTAATTAAAAACAAAAACTGATTTGCCTTTGATTTTTATTAATATTCAATCGATTTTTATTTTACTTAAAAACAAAACATACATTTTGAACAATTTTACATTAAATAAAAACTTACATTTTGACATTCAATTAATTTATTATTAATAAGACTTTTCATTTCTTCCCTTCTCTATTTACATCGTGTTGTTTACCTTGGAGATTTTTTAGTCATATTTATTAGAATTTTACTTCTGTTTAAATTAATTCTATTTTAATTGAATAAACCTTAAATTCCGTTCGAATTTGACTAATATTCATTCGACTTTTTAATTAATTACAAAAATTAAAATTATTATTTTTATTTCGCAGTTGTTACAGTTTTTTCGCTCCATAACTTAGTTTCAGTTTGGAAACAACAAAACTAACTATATTATTATTTATTACAAAAATCAAATTATTCTTTGTGTTCGCAAGTACTAAATAAATACAGTAGTACCTTCGAACACAAAAAATAATTTAATTTTTGTAATAAATAAATAATATAGTTTGTTGTATTCAAACTCATATCGAGCGAAGAAACTGAAACTAAATAAATATGACTAAAAAAAACTTCATGGTAAACATAATAGAACTGAAAAACTATTTTCTTCAATAAAGTTAAATTTACAGTTTTAAGGCCTTTTAAAGTTTCACCTTTAGATGATAATGAGGAATCAATGAACATTTTTTTCCTAAGCCAAAACGTCTGTTACCAAATTAGGCTTACGCCAAATCAGATATTGCCTAAATGTAAATGCTCACTCCAGAACGCCAACGCCTAATCATTTACGCCAGATAGTTCCATTTATTTAGAGACCTGCACGGGCAGATATTTTGCGGCCGGTACCCACATTTACCCGTAAGCTTTTAACCCGCCGTACCCGGCCCGTTATTTTTGACATACTTTGGGGTCCGTCCGTTTCCGCTGCTCGTGATTTATTTTGTTTTGGTACGTAACTTTACCTGTGTGTTTAAGATTGTAGTAGTTTATTTAGATTAATTGGCCATTTCTCGTCGAATGTGACGCGCCGCGGGCATTTTAAACCATTGGCGATTTTCGCTACGGAAGATCATACGTGTAAATATTTCATCCTTTCAGACATTGTTTTTATCATTCTTTCGACATAGAAATTATTTATTCATTAATATGCATCAAATTAAAATTTACTTCTTTTTTTTTTTACAAAAAATAAATAAATGCGTAGTTTTAATTTGATCAAAAGTTTATTTAATCAAAACAAGGATAAAAATAACTATTTTTTTACAATCAAAAGTTTATGTAAATCAAAGTAAAATCAAACTTTTTTACAAACATAAGTAAGGACGTAGATTTTTTTTTCGAAATAGGCAACTTCACCGATTCGGCATAACATATAAATATATTTCAAAGCAAACAAAAACAAAACAATAATTAAAGGAATTTATTTACATATATTTATTCATATATATTTTAATCAAATTTGAATTTTTTCCCACCATTAAAACAAAAAAAAAAGGATGTATTTTCTTTTCTTCTTTAAAGAACACAAGTATAATTAATGAAATCCAGCTGCGCATTCAAAAATGTGACAAATTCAAAAGTAACGCCAATGTAAAAAGATACATGAAAAAGTAATAAGATTCGTTTCATTGTAATTTATTCATATAATTATACAAAAGATCTTTTCTTTTTAGAGAATGACTAATGACTGCTTGAAAAGAATGGCCGTATATGTTTGTGTATTTTGTCGTGTGCAAAAAAGCTACCATTATTTCTGTGTGTGTGTGCATGTATATACCTGCATGTTTGTGTGGGTAGGGCGAATAGTGTTGTTGTATACTTTGTATGTAAGCGGCCGTTAGTTTGTGCATACATATATGTGTGTGTTTGTGCAGGACAAATAAAAACTGTTCTGTGTGTGTGTGTAAAGACTTTAGACTAGATAAACATTGCTCACTACAGTTAAGACATGAAACAACCAAAGATTTCTGGTGACACACTCATTAAAAACACCAAACAACTGACATGTGGAAATTAAGATTAATATTCCAACCATCTTATCTCTTTGACCATCTTATCTCTTCGATGATTTCAAATACCAACACAGCACAGATATTGCTGGCCAGTCTTCAAGTTCTGACAGGCTGCAGAGGTAATAAATTCATTATTTCTTTTCTAAACATGATTTTTTAAATGTAAGAAATTGCCAAAGCTGGTTTGAAAGGTTTAGAAGAGTTAACTTCAGTTTAAGAGATGCACCATGTTGAATTTAACAAAAACCTGTATTTGTCTGAACTTGATAGAAATAGTGCTGTTAGAGTTGAAGAATTTGCTCAGAAATTGTATTCAAGCCATTCTACGGTTCACTGTCACATGTAATAACTTGGAAATTTGGTTCAAATGATTTGATAGAAGCGAACCGGAAAGCAAACGTGGACATCTGCACTTCTTGACTCTTACGATTGCATCTTACCATTTTTAGACAGATTAGTGACTGGAGATGAAAAATGGCTATTTTACAAGAATATAAAGTGATGCAGACAATGGCTTAGTGGAGACAAACAGGTTAAATGCACAACCAAAAATAGACTTACACCCAAGGAAAGTTTTGATAAGTGTTTGGTGGGATTGCATTGGTGTGGTCCACTTTGAATTGCTATTTTGCAGATCTGCTCAATCTGATTATTACCTATTCTGAAGTTTACAGAACCATCTTGATTGACTAGTTCTTAAAGCACATGAAAAGGTGTAAACTACCCGCTCTCTATTTTTTCTCCAAACCAGAAGACTTTTACAAAAACGGTATTATGAAACTTGTGAATCATTGGGAGTAGTTTATTGATAATGATTCAAGGCCGCACAACCAGTTCTAGGGATATTCAAAATAGCATTACCTGGTTAAAATACCAGGCACAATCATTATTAACATTTATTGTTTAATTATTTATAATAATATAAAGATATTTGAACAACTTGAATGAAATTTATCATAATAGTAACTTTTATATATATTGCCATCATTAGAACTTTGTTGAATTGCTGGATTATTATTTTTTGTCTATTGAAATAAAATAAATAAAAAGCCCCTAAATTCCATCCATTCAATAAAGTTCTAAATGTGATCAAGTTTTTGGAGAGTTATTAGGTACCACCCAAAAGTTCAGGGAACTTAAAGCACAAAACGGATTCCTCAAAGAAAGAAAACATTGATAGAAAATGAGGTTCTTTATTTCCTGGTAGAGTGATTTCAGGGGATATGTGAAATGACTGGCAAGACACGGGAAATGCTGGGTAACTTGACAGATGAACAGATTAACCAATCTGTTCAAATTCCCTGGATTTTTGGGTAGCACCTCCCATTGTACAAGATGAGTTGCGAGTAGACCAAAATTATGAGAAGATTATCATTATTATTCATATTTAGTGTTTGAAAAATACCTTGCTATGGCAATGTGTGAGTGTATGTATATGGCTTGGCTTTGCGGACAAAGATTTGGGGGAGTCACAATTATGGGATCCTTAGACAACAGGGAACACAATGTACGCGAGTTAACCCTCCAGTCTGCGCAATAAAATTTTAAGGTGAAGTGTGACATGCATGCACGCAACCCTACCCTTTAAACCGAGGATTTGTATCCTATGGTCCACTGAGGTGGCGCGAATAGGAGCAAGGCCCCGATATTGTAGATTTGACAGAAGTTTCCTACTCCTGGCAGATGCCAGAGCTAGCTATATGGAGTGTGCCACCCCTTTGCAGGAATATTTCAACAGTACGTCTGACCTGTGGTTAAACCACAGTATGTGAACATTCCGTAGTTGGTAGATGCATGAGCTGGCTAGAGAGTTCTACTGTCCCTTTGAAGACTCAGCACAGTACGGCTGTCTGCAACTTTAAGCACAGATCCTCAAGACAGTGCAGCTGTCTGCAGCTTGAGTACAGATCCTAGACACTCCAACCGAAGCAGATGTGTGCTAACTATGGAGTTCTGTTACCGCCTCAGAGTAGTTACCCGACAATATAGCAGCCTGAGCATATTCGAGACCAGGTCCAAATCACACCCCTGAAAAACTTTTTTTGTAAAATCTGTCTTCTTATTAAGTTTTAATTTGGTATAAGTCCAGACTTCCTCTCCCCACCCTCCTATTTTCAGCCAATGATAAATCCCTCACTCTGCTAGCCTATTCCTCCTCTTTCTTGTGATTTTTAAAATAATAATAATAATAATAATACATTTTTACCTGTTCTGGTTGGCTTTTAGCTTTAGGAAAAAGTTTGGAAGCCTGACTTGGTTACGGTTGCATTTTTGCTGCTAGTGTGTGTTTCTGGCAGATACGTTTTAAACTTTTGCCAAGGCTGACTCCACTAAAAAATGATAGGATGCTCACTACATTTACTGTCACCCACCCATCACCGCCTCTTAAGGTATGAGTCTGTCCTGCCGTTATCTCTAAAATTCTTTGTGTGTATTTATATAATAGGAGGTGCACATACACACACACATACGTGTGTTATGCTTATATTTAAAATTAATAATTTTAATTAATAATACCTGAATAGTCTCTTTTTAAGCAATTATTTTTATCAAATAACTAGTTACTCCCTGTGAAAAAAATTCACTGATATTTTTGAATTTCTATGAGATGATTTTTTAGAAAAGAAACTACTGAACATTGTTTCAAATGGTGAGTAGTAGATATTTTTATCAGCAGATTTGTTACCTTCAAGTGGAAGAGTCCATTTTTATGGACAGAAACAAACAAAAATCACTGTTAATTTTATAAGTAGATTTTAGTAATACATTTTCAATGCTAACATGAAACCTTCTTTAATTTACTGGCAACCATTTAAATGCTACTTGCAGAGGGTTGCTAAAATAATTAGAAATAGCCTTTTGAATCTTTAATGGTTTTGATGATCAAGGTTACCTACTCACAAAACTAACTCAGACTTAGTATTCTACATGTGAAATATATTCCAGATGCTAAAGAAATGAAGATTTGCATAAACTTCCTCCTTTTAAGTTCTGATGAGCTGCTTAATTTTAGAAAAAGTATAGCTTTCTTGATCTCAAAACATCTGTATCAACATATGTAGGTACATCAATATAAGGTGTGGCTATTAAATAACAAGACTTGGCTTATGTAAGTTGATCCACAAACCATGTGGTATACTTTAACCAATAGATAAGTATAAACAACCCTTAAGGTTTCAATCCTATTGCACCTCTTTATCAATGAAGACTATTTCTGCAATCATTCTGATGTTGAGTCACTGATGATTTCGAACAATTTGTTCAACGATTTTTTTCAACCTTCTCACCTGTTTTTGACATGCATGGGCGACTACAACATTCAATATCTTCAATATCCTCTTGACCTTTAAAAGATTTTATGACACATCAGAAAAACATGTCTGTTTCAAATGATGCATAACAGCAAACTGAAGACACAAGCGGATTGAAACTTTCAGTACTGTTTATACTTGCCCACAGGTCAATGTACACAACATGCTTTGCGCATGCGCACTAGGGTTTGAATTACATAAATCCAGTCTTGTTATTTAATAGTCAAACCTTGTAAGTCTGTAGCCTAATGACGAAAAAAAGCATTTATTTTATACAAGAAATATTTATTTTCAACATACCCTCTTTCCTTGTCATCGCACTAAGCTCAATGCTTCTCCATTAATCACAGACCGAACATTATACAGTGAGAATTTCAGATTAAAATTCAGCTAATAACTGTGTCAGGCTACATACCAATGAAGAATGACCCATAATTGACAACACATGCTTTGGTAGTAATAAATATACAGAATACCTTGATTAGTGCAGGTTTTGATGTAGTATGGTTAAGGTATTGCTGTACAAATTAATGTAACTAAGTATAAGCTGAAAACACAAGCACATTAAATTATAACAAGACTTGAATGGTGCGGTTTTGATTATTGTAGGTTAAGGTATTGCTGTACAAATTAATGTAACTAAGTATAATCTGGTAAAAAAACACAATAAATTACAATAAGACCTTAAACAGTGTGGTTTTGAACAGTACGGAAAATTTTGGAACAAATTAACGGCACTAATCAAGGTATACCTGTATCTAGCAGAACTTGTTACTGGTTTGGGTGTGAGTGAATGTTATCGTACTGACAAACATGCAAAAGAAATAACAGAAGGCAAAAGTAATTAACACATTTAGCTTGAATGCAATTAGGCTAAGCGAACTCTTTCTATCAGCAGGGGCAGGAACATTAACCTTTTCATTATTAGGGACCATGAAAGTAATGTGTACCTAACTGCAATCACCAGTTACATTTACAATATAGCAACTTCAAAAAATATAAAAGGAACCTTTTCATCAAAAAAGAAAACACATGCAATTAACTATGAAAATGAAAAATATTTTCAATTTCAGTGTTTTAGACGTCTAGAAATTCTAAAACTTAAAAAACTTTTTTTAAATCTTAAAATTTTAAAATTAATATTTTTATGAACATAGTTCCATCTTGTGTATCAGTGTATGTCTTCTGATGTACATGTTACAGCTGTTACGGGATTACACATGAATATGAAAATTAACTACATTGTTCCTAATAAAGATAATTAAAAGGATTGAATACCTGGTCAATACTCGAGTAAAAACTTTCTGTATTCTGCCTCTAATTACTATTGTATTATTATTGAATCATTGTAGCCATGATCACCAACCCAACTGAACAATCAACCAAGTGGCAAGGTATTCTTCCCTTTTCACTTGGTTTGTTTTTGTTGTGTCAGTGCTACTGGACACACTATTTGGCCTAGATTCTTGCAAATTCACACAAGTACTCCACTAGCCATCTTCTAAAAATGATTTTTCCAATTTTGGGAATTTGTTTTTTTTTTCTAATGGAAGCTTTGGGTGTTTTTTGGACTCCTTTAATCTTGTGTCAGTGCTACCAGACAACTCATTTCCATGAGTTCTCCACGAGACATCTTCTAAAAACAGAATTTGGGATATTCTCTTTTTTTAAGCATTTCTTTTTTTTTTACTCTTTTAATATTCTGTAAGTGCTACCAGACAAACCTTTTGGCCTAAAACCTTGCAAATATGCACGAGTATACCTTGTAGACACTTTCTAAAATTCTTTTTTGATTTTTGGAAAAAAAATCTTTCTTTTTTTAAAAGAATAATGGTTTGGGGGGTTTTTGGAAAAAATGCTTTAATTCACAAAAAAAAAAAAAATGAGTGTTCTTTTTGGACTATTGTATAATTGTGTCAGTGCTACCGGACATACCACATTGATTCACTTAGTGGCTGGTGAGGTGTGTTATTATTATTGATTAATTGATTGAATTTATCTCTTAAACTGTATATTCCAAACACTACACTTGTTGCACCATTCATTTATAAAACAGAGGGAAGATCAATAAACCTTTGTCAAACATCAGTTTAAGTCTGGTGTTGACATTGTTTTTCTACTCTAACAACAACAACAATCCTCGCCAAATTTTGGGGAGTATTTGTGTTTG
>VCCN01001259.1:2669596-2680466 GCA_006491835.1 Architeuthis dux
TTTTTTTAACCCCCCCCCCTGTTCAATTTGCAATGTAAGTTTAAGCTCAATTGGTCCATTAGTTTAAAAAAATCTATATTATTTATAGTAAAACACATACCATATACATGATAGCATTGTTATGCCATCTGCATCTTCTATGAACCAGAACATGTGTAACAGGTTGTACTGTGTTTAAATTGTCAATAAAAGAATATGATGGATGTTTGAAGTAAAAGAAAATAAGAGAAATCATTTTGAATGTATAGTATCTTCTGTGTCTTATTTCTTGTCTTTACTGTCTCAGTACCTTTCCTTTTTTCCCCTCTTTTATGTACATTCTTTTGTTTTTGCTTTGTAAATCTGAATTGAAGTAGGTCAGTGTAAATTGCTAATTGGCATTACAGCGAGAGATTGGGTTTGAGAATGACAAAACTTTGTATAAGTCTTCAATATGATTGAAAGGTGTAAATATCTATAGCTTTTTGTGAAAATAAGTTTTTATTTATACTTAATGAAGGGAAATATGGACATATGCAAATCTGGCTTATATCTACATTTAAATGGAGAGTGATCATCAAAATCAAAATCATATATATATAATAAGAGCTGTGTCTGCCACGTTTATAGTATCTGCTATGTTGAATACTCTCCCTTCTGAATGTTTTCTCAATGAGTACAATCTCAATCTTTTTAAATCCAGGGTGACCAAATGCCTTACCCAATGTTATTCTTTTTAAATTCTCTTATTGCTCTTCATTTTAGTGTTTTTAACTCTAATAAGTCATTTAAATTCTTTTATTGCTTTTTTAGTCATTTTAGTCTTCATTTTAAACATCATGTTTTAGTGTTTCCAACTTTTACAATTTTAACATCAATAAACTATTTTAACATGTATTTACTGGTCTTAATTCTGTGGCATAAATAACTTTTACTAATCCTTTGATGTGAGAAGTGGCTGAAAGGCCATTTTTAGGATGACCAAAAGTAAAGAAAAAAGGTTGATGGCTCTAAAAGTCACTGCCTAAGTGTGCTATGGAACATGTGTACCATAGCAAAGGGGTGCATAAATGAAAATAGATAGATAAACAAAAAGAAAATATTGGAAGTTCAAAATATACAGATTGACACTAACTAAAACACAAATCGACTTGACACTTTTAGTAAACAACAGGGTACTTTTGATAACATCAAAGAGTAACTCAGGAGAAAGGGAAGTACAAGTCAAAACATCGACGGAAAATACCTAAAAATAGAAATTTGTTTAATAAATGAGCCTAGGTGAATTCAAGATAGCCAAAGTTCAAAATATAGAGACTAAAGGAATTAATTTAGCCTTTAGAAACTATAAACAATCACACTATAAATAAGACTGACAGAGCAGAGGAAAAATAGAGTGTCCCACAGATACGGACTGAGCAGTCATCTCTGAAGTTGCCTCAACACCCACACTCTCTCTCCCTCTCAATTTTATGGGAATATCTGCATTTGACAAAAACTTCTGTAGAATTACGAATAAACACTATATTCCTTTCCAAGAAAAGTGTCTCCGTCTTGATCCTTCATTGTGTTCCAGACCAATTCTTTCCAGAGACCAGTCTCTGTCTTACTGAAGTCCAGACACATTGTGTAAAATGATATGTGCAGGAAAGGTTTTGCAAAGCAAGTAGGGTTAGTTGAAGACGGTAGATGTAGTAAACCAATCAAACGCCTTTACACAGGGTTTTTGAAATCCCGTGCTTCTGATTGGCCGAACTGTTAGACAAAGAGTTTGATTCTTTTTGGCAGTAAAATACGTTGAACTCCAGAGTCGGCAAGAAATCTTGACCAAAGGCAGACATGGTTTTTTGACTGCCCAGCCGGACAGGGGGGAGGCAAACAGAGAGCGGGAGGGTTAGCTAGACATTAAAGTGGGAGAAGGGTGGCAGCTAGCCAACGATCCATTACAGTAGTTGGTGCTCTGCTGAAGTGTTGGAATCCGAGCCATGGTTGCATCCTAGAAATAAAGGAATCAATTTTAACAGACGGACCCTGTTGTGTTATTTTCCCTTAAGACGGAGAAGCTCTGTGTAATTTGTGTTTTCCCCCCAAAGGTGTATCCACCAGGAAGATATGGTATGTTCCCCGTATTTCATATTTATCTCTCATTTCTCCCTCGTGTCCGGTGGGGCATTTTTGGGCCACAAACCGGCCTGGTCACCACCTTTGATGCTAAAGACTGCTGCAACGCACACGTGCACTTCGATGCACGTCATCTTTCATCAATAGTGGTACAATTGTGTGCCCTGACACTGTCCACAACAAGGAGTGACGAAATGAACCAACTGTCGTTGAACGTTTGTCGCCAGGGGATAATGTTACACATGGTATCACGAATCAAAGAATCAATGTATAATGTAACAACACCTTGTTTCAGAAATTCAAACAAAAATTGATTTTGTTATTATTTTAGTGATTATTCAAATCATCCTCAGAATACTTATGACTAGAAGTGACTCTTGATGCTTGTTTATACAGGTCTGGTTAGTCACTCAATAGAAACCGTCACGTGACCAACGTTTTTTGGTAGCATGACGTGTTGGGGCTGATCTATTAAAAATTGGAAACAGGGGTGATCAATGAATAAGTTACTTCTCTCGCCTTTTGTGGGCAGTGATCACTAAAAAAGTCTGAATTTAAAAAGAAACAACCATGATTACTGCATGGCACAAACTGGGGATCAATTTAGCAAAAACTTACATTGCAAATTGAAGCCTCCACTAAAAACCTATTTAGGGAGGAATTTTCAAAAAACAAAAAAAAAGTTTTTTTCTAGAAATAATAAGGAGTAAATGTTGAAATTTTCAGCTCTCTAGCTCCATTGGTGCAGCCTGTATGCATGATACATACATACATAGCCTGCCAGCCCGAGCAGACCAACTTGTAAACTGAAAGGAACCTATGTTGACAGTTTTGGTGACTGTTTTGGTTGACGATTTCTAATAACTATGTACACATAAGTAAATATTAGGTGTACCTAAGAGTAATGTCGTTTTTATATAACCTTAAATTGGGTGTTATTTATTTAGTATTTAATACCACCAAAGATTAAACAAATATGCTTCCAGATGAATTGGGTGTTATTATTCGAATTCAGATAGTATTTTCTTTTCCCAGTACTACTGCTAGTGTGGCCAGACATCTGGCTTTACCCTGGACAGTCCGGCGTTTAAGCACTCTATCTTCGGTCAGATATACTTAGAACAGTGGGAAGTGAAAGTCATAAAATAGTGGGAAGTGAAAGCCAAAGGCAACTACATATAATAAAAATATGTTAACGGTTGTTAACTGTTAATGTATTTTTATTTTTTAGTCAGTCTGTTGAAGGCCGATTTCATTCGGAAAACCTTTTTTTTGTGAAATTTTACAAAAATTACTACAAAATTGCATTCATATATTAAAGTGATATTTGACAAAGCAACAATTCTTCTAAGTATTTTGTATATTTTATATAAAACTCAGGGAGAGGTTACTCAATCCTAGTCCTTGTACTGAGTGCTTAGTAAAGAGACATTGAGTACCATTTTTTAAAAAATGGATTTAACCACAGCCTACTGAACCAGAGGTGAGCACTCTACCACTGGGCCATGGTGGTTGGTCAATTATCTTTATAGTTACTCTAAAGATCCCTAAACTTTCTTCTTTCTCTCTTATGCACATATACTAGCAAGTACAAATTATACACATAAATATTGTACAATAAGATTTACTCTTTTTAAAAAATCTTCCTATTCAAATCACATCAATTGACACAAATGCAAATTCTACCATACAAGATAAATGACAAAACAACCAAAGAGAGTCATAATCGTCATAGCATGCTCTATGAATTTCATCTGCATAACAATGCAACAATAGCCACCAAAAGGTTTTGCAGTGTTTATCCAAATGCACTAGATGTTCACAAATGCCAATATTGGTTCACCAAATTCAGATCAGGCAACTTCAACCTCTCCCATGCCCATCATTCGGGAAGGCCAGTTGTTGAGGCAGATCCTTGTCAAACCAAGAATTATCAGAAAAATTGAATTCATATGGTCTACTGTAACAGAGCATCTACAACAGATCATCAAGGTCAACAGACAAGGAGTTTAGGTCCCACACAAACTTACATCTGAAAGCAGAAGACAATGTTCAGCAATCTGCAACATTTTTCTGAGTAGACAGGAAAAGAAACTGTTTCTTATTCAAATTGTTACATGGGATGAGAAATGGGTTCTATATGTTAACAGAAAGTGGATAAACTCTCCCTACACCAAAATCAGCTCTACACCTGAAAA
Source organism: Architeuthis dux (assembly GCA_006491835.1). NCBI lineage: Eukaryota > Metazoa > Mollusca > Cephalopoda > Oegopsida > Architeuthidae > Architeuthis > Architeuthis dux. The sequence continues at coordinate 2,673,895 of VCCN01001259.1, forward strand.
AGTCTTGCTGTGTGTTTGACGGCATAGTATACTTTGAGATATTAGAACAAGGTCAGGCCATCACAACTGATGTCTGCTGCCAACAATTGGAATGTCTGAACCAAGATTTAACTGAAAAACATCTAGTGTTGGTCAATAGAAAAGGTGTCATTCTGCAGCATGATAATGCCAGACCACATTCAGCAAGAAAGACTCAGCAGATCTGAGATTTAGGCTGGGAAGTTTTACCCCACCCACACTACTCACCTGACAGTGCGTCATCAGACTACCATTTGTTCAGATCTCTGAAACACTTTCTTTGTGGTAAAACTCTCTGAAATATTGATAAGATCAAACATGGGCTATCAGACTTCTTCACATGAAAGCCTTGACAAAGAGGGGATTGAAAAGTTGGTTTCAAGATGGACAACTGTGTTAGATGATGATGGTGATTATGTAATTGATCTGACAATAAAAGTTTACTAATAAAAGATGTGTGTCTTTCCCTGAAATAAAAACAACATTACTTTCCGGTACACCTAATAAATTAAACAAAGTGGAATAAAGGATACAAAAAGGTAGTGCCTATAATTACAGAGCACAAACAAAGTAAAATGAAGTGTAAAGAATGTACAGACAAGTGATTAATGATGAAAATGTATAGAAAGGTTGGACACTGGTCATCCATTACAGACTGTTCAAGAAATATTGTAACTCTGCATTCTGGTGTGAATTTTCTTTTTCAATTTTAGATATATTCATATCATTTTCTTAAAAATGATTATATATTTACTTGGTGATTTCTACACTCCAATCAGAATATCCGAATATTATCTATTATGACTTGTTGTTTTGAATCTTACTGAGGCCAAAATTATTTCCTCAGAAATAATAAAACATCTTTTTAAAACTCCTTACATGATAGATTTGGACAGTGAGTAAGTTATTCACAAAGTTTGGTTATGTTTGACACAAGTAAAACTCAACATAAAAGTAAAACTAACACTAACAGGTCTGGTTAACCACTCAATAGTCTTGTGACTAATCTGGCAGAATGCCATGTTGGGGTTATCAATTAAAAAATTTGAAAAAGGAATGATCAATGAATAAGTTACTTCTCTCAACTTTTGTTGGATCACTAAAAAGTCCCAATTTTCAAAAAATAAGCATGAACACTGTCAGACACAAACTAAGTGACCAATTTAGCATAGAATTACATTGGAAATTGAACCTCCCTCAAATACTGGGGAGGGGGGGGGGTTACAAAAACAAACAAAACGTTTTTTCTAGCATAATGAGGAGTAAATGTTTGAATTTTAAGCCCTCTAGTTCCATTGGTGTGGCCTGTATGCGTGACAGATACATAGCTAGCCAGAATCACTTAAAAACTAAAGAAACCTATTTTGACAGTTTTGGTTGATGGTTTGTAAAAAGTAAACATCAGTCATCAACAGAACAGAACAATCTTATATTAAATAACAAGACCAACAAAGACTCCAAACAATTACAGCTAAGCTTGTAAAAGACCATAAACTATGATTAAATAAAATCAGTTACCACTATGAGTCCAATATATTACTATTTCAGATAATCAAAAAACAATCTGAAAAAAAGCAATCAAGTTCTTATGGTTACAGTACAGCCTGCCAAAAACACCCAGTTTTTAAAAGAACAGCTATATTATTTAAAATATGACCATCACAGAGTTGTCCAAGAATATTACAAGAAACAGATTCGTATAGACTCACTTGCCAAAACATGAAACGTCCTAAATTTAGCGTGAAAAGCGCTAAATTGGCAACACTGGGTTCTGGTCAAGTTTTCAGTTGGGATGAAGGGACTAGAATTGAAGTTTTGTGCCCATGTTTAGGTGGTTTGGACATTTTGAATTTTATTCATAATAAAAAGAATTTACTTGACAAAGTGACCGATTTCACCCCATCCTCATGGGGCATAACGGGTCAGAGCGTTAGGGTTTTAAGGCCTATTTTTGAACTTTGAAAATAGCTAATTTTTAGTACTATATGTCATTTTGTAAATAAGAGCCATAATCTTCTAATCCACACATGAAAAATTTAAAAATCTGTAAAACACCATTATTGACTATAAGGTTCCAACTTTTAAACCCCTCGCCATCGGAGAGAAGACCAGATCCGGGGGTGGGGGTGGGGTGATGCCCCCCTCTACTACTGTGAGTAACATAGAGTTATGTTGACGTTCAAATGCTGACTGACTAACAAAGTTCAGAATTATATTTTTATAGCTTGACAGAGGCTCCAGAAACGATTACTTTTGGAGTTTTGTTTCAATATTTTTATTATTACTATAAGTTAATCTTCATTTGCTCATATATATAACTTTTTGTTGGTAATCAAATATCTGTACAAATATACTGATATGAGCAGTAGATCCCTTGTCTAATAAACTGTTAACATTAATTATCCTCTTTTTACAAGTTTCACATTTTGGAGATATATACTCAGTCTGTTTTTTTTTGTTTACTTTTGGTCATCAAAAAAAATCTATCTATATCTATCCATCTATTCATATATATCTCAGTCTGTCCATATCTATCTCCATCTATCTATCTCAGTCTGTTCATATCTATCTCTATCTATTTGGTATGTTACTTTTCTAAAAGGTAAAAATTATCTCAAAATCTTCAACAAAAAATATTTTTTTAAATATAAAATGTGTTGAAAAATATATTCTTTACCATTTTCATGCATTGTTTAAATACCTTTTTATTTCTGATGAATATAAAAATTGTTCTTATTTAATTTTGACTAGTTTTTACCTTCATCTTAATTTTTAGATGTTTTATAACAAGATTAAGATGAAGGTAAAAACTAGTCAAAATTGATAAAAACATTGTTACAATACTTCATCCAATAATAAGAATAAATACTCAAAATTGTTATTAAACATTCCTTTATTTGTTTTCATCTCTTACAATATATTTCTTAAAAAGTCTTAAACGTAATAAACAAAATGTTGTCATTACTGAAGATTTCATAGCTCAAATTTTTGGAAACGAATCAATCTTATTTAGTTTTTAAATGCAAATCTAATTTCCTTTATGTTTAGTGGAGACCACACCACAGGTGTTTTATATTCGGGAATAAATAACTAATGAAAAATGAATTTAGTAAAAATAAGATCTTCAAGGACAGTTAAAATAAAAATACAATGAAATCAAATAAACATATTTTCTTTTAAGATTTTAGCATTTAAATATTTTATGGGTAACAAATCTAATTCAAGTATTGTACTTAAAAAAGCCTGTTCAGCAGGTGCCATTATACGAAAGTAAGGAATTGAAAATATACTGCTGTCTTTATAGCGCAACTATTTTTACCACAAGTTACTGGAGAGCGACATTCAATAACAAGATGGCGGAACACGCGATGGTTGAGTTGGAGCACGCAGCTCAAATAGTTTTGGTTCGTATATGTTTCTTTGATGTTTTACCGCTATCTGTTGTTACTTGCTTATCTTTTACAGCTTCCTACCGGTGAAAACTTTATCTTGTGTACCGTGTATCTTCCTCGATTTATAGCTTTCTCTCGTTTTTCTACTTTCTCTCTTCCCTTTTCACTCCTGTGTTAGTATTTAATTGTAATTTTTCTACTATTGAATGCGACACGTGAAAAGACCCGGGGGTGACCACCGTCAGTGGAGGGGGTCCCCCCACTTTTAAAAGGCTATGTTGTTTAATATCATCTTCCAGATCATCACGATTGATCAGTTTCTTAATGTTGATGAATTGGCTTGACTAGATGATTTTTTTTCCGCTTATGTTTTTGATTTTGGAAAAGGAACTTATGTTCTTATCTTGAGAGTTATCGAAAGTTTTGATAATTAAAAAAAAAATAATATAAGTGGCTGACAATTCTGACATCCATTGAAATTTCATCTGTCCCGTTTCTATTACGTCACGCGTGTATAAAACGTTAATAGATCTTTTAATCACTAATGTAGTTGTAATGTAAAATAATATAAATTTAGTCATTTGATCCCCCCCCCCCTTAAGCCTTGTATATTATTGACAGACTTTATCCCACTAAAAATTGAAATTAAGTATTGGTATTTAAAAAAAAAAAAAATTTTTTTTAAAATTTTGTAGTTTTATTAACAATTAGTGTTGGTGTTTTGTACACTGCTTAAAAGTAAGTTAAATGAACTTTTGTTTTGTGAAATAAATTGAACCTGACTTTAAGGATTTGAAGTGTTAGTGTAGGTGTTTCCAATTTGAAGGAATAACAACGCATTTGTTTTTCGCGTATAAAGCATTAAATGTTATAATTTATACTACAGCTGGCTTGTTTGTTACACCCTATTATTGTAAAAAATTAATTCTTAAAAAAATGGTACTTTAAAAGTACTGTTGGAAGTATAAGTTTTTAATACTGACAACTAATGTTGATGAAATAACTCTTTGTTTTGAGTTTCACCATCGTAAAAACCAAAACACAACTAACTACCTTGTTCCTTTTACTTCCGTGCATTTAAAAAGTACGCATAATCAATTTGCATTTTTTTACGTTGTACTTAAAAATAGCATCCGGTACTCCTTTTGATTGCACCCCCCCCCCTTTTAAACAGTAAAACAAATAATTGTCCGCTTAGAAAAATCTCCTGGTTTTTGCCATTTTTAAAAACTTCCATTCATTACATTTTTTATTTATTTTTTTTCTGATTAGAAAATTAATGAAGAAGTTTATTTTTTCTTTCTCTAGAAAACCCCCTTTGATTTTAGTAGTTTGCACCGTAGAGAAACCTGAAGTGAGTGTCATGTGTAAAAAAACAAACATCTACTGTAAGTGCATCAAATTAGCTTAATTATGTTGCCGATTCTTATTGGATTTAATATGTAGTAAACTTAGGAATACTTTAAACAATAAGATTTGACAATTTTGGTTGTTTTTTTTAATGAAACTTAGAACCACCGGCCAGTAGTTTAAGGCTTTTTACTCCTTAGATCCACATTTCAGATGACATGAAATGATGAAATAAACTACAATCTCGTTTATTAGTGTTCGTTCATGTATGCGAATCACATGAATAAACGAAATTTAATGAATGGACAACATTTTACGTTATGACTTTTTTTTTTTTTTTTTTTAATTTTGTTTTTGTTAATGTTTTTGTCATTGCTATATAAACATAAAAGAATCAACTAGATGATTTTAAAAAAAATTATTTTTCTTGGTTAAAGTCCTTGTAAATTCATTATTCGTATATTTTCTTTTACTGGGCACTTCATTGATCAGTGACGATTGTTGTAAAATCTGGCGGGTGCACTTAATTACACGAAAAACCGGTCGTCAATTATCTGACCTTAGTTTTGTTGCTAATAATGTGATTTATAAACACTTCATAAATATTTCTTTCTGTCATGAATTTGTATTGGGGTTAACTGGTAAAAATATCTACAGGAAAACAATTCCCCTCTTCGTGTTTGGACATTGTTAAAAAAAAGAAGCGATTAGCTTCTCTTTGACCAATAATCGGAATTTCCTATGTATTTGAATTTGATAAAAATTGCGTGTATCTTGGCTAAGTCCCCCGTTGTGGACGTGAGGACGACAATAATTTATTCCTTTGCCTGATTCAGGTATGTTAAAATAAAAATATTACAAAAAAATATTTTTTTAACATGTGTAATTCCTCGACAACTTGCTATTGAGTCCAAAACTTGTGATGTGGTCTTGACGACGTCAATTTGATATTTTCTTTTCTCCTCATTATGAACCTATTGACATTAAATAAACCTTAAACTGCTCAGAGCGCATGACTCTGTCAAAGCCATTGTTAGGGGAAGTAATTGTGCATGGATCCGCCCCCAAATTTAATCACTTTTACCATACCCCATTGCCCACCCTTCCACAAAATTTCATTGAGTACTGCTGAGACGGAAAGACGGACACTACCGAATCCATATATCTCTCCAACTTCGTTTACAGAGGTGAATAAGTAAAAACATTAAGTCTTTTTTATTTCACATTTTCAACCAGCGTGACCAAAAGAAAATGAAGTTGTGTCTGTGAGATTAATCCTCATTTATTAAGGACCAACCTGCGTTGGTAAGGGTGACTTAATCCATAACTTAGTCACTGAAAAAGAAAGTGAAAACTTCCCGGTCCTTCTGTGATTTCTAAAAAAGTTTGATTTATTTTAACGTTATAATCATAATGTTAGACTGTGGATCATGTTTTTGATATGCCAACGTTATCAGCATATGTAAAGACACACACTGTCTAGAATGATAAATATGATGATAAAGCTTTTTTTTCCTGTGTGAAGGATTTTTTCTCTTTTTTAATGTAATTGATAATTTTCCAGAATAATAATCTACATTTAAACATTTTTTTATTTTTTTATATATGCCTTAAACTGTAATATGTACATAATTTCATGACAGTTTTTTGCTAGCGAGTTCAGTTTGGCTTATAAAAATTCTGTATTAAAAAATCATTTGTTATTGATTGTTTTGAAATACAATCTATTGTCATGGCATGGCTTTGCGACATAGTTTCATCTAAGCGGTGCACACGTTTTGCAACCAGCACACAAAGGAAATAATAGTGCGC
>VCCN01001259.1:2760932-2774834 GCA_006491835.1 Architeuthis dux
TTTGCTTCTAATCGCCTGGTTTTGAGAGTTAAAAACGGAAACTTTATGCAAGAACCAAGTTTTTTGCAATCCACATAACAGGGGATGTTTTGTGGTTCTGAATGCTAAATTTCTTGAAAATGATCTTTTAATAGAATTAATTTGTTAAATGAACAAAAAGCAAGTTTTTTTTATTTCTATCCTTCTAAAATCTTGTTCAGAATTTTTTAAGGAGATTTTAAAAAAAGTGACACTTTCATTGCTATATGGAAGAGTTACCAAACTAGTATGTTTGCTCAAAATCTATAATGGCCCCTGCAATCTCAAGGAAGTAAAAACAGATTTTGTGCTTATTCAAATAATTATGAGCAATACATTTTTTTTTTTTCATCAATATTACTCATAATTATTATCCAGTTTTTATTTTCATTATTATCCAGTTTTTATTTTTCATAAAAAAAAAAAAATTGTTATATATGAAATGTTTTTAATATTAAGATGTCTGATGATATAAGTAACAAACGAATGGTAAATATTTAATCAAAATATCACCCATTTGTAGCATTAACCTTTTCCAAAGATCTTCTAATGATAATGCCATCTCTATAACATTATTTTAGGTTTAGTAAATTCAGTAAAAGCACAAATTATGGCTTCTCTATTACAGAAGCTTTTATTATGGATATGAAGTTCAAAATGCTTGGAAGATGATAATCTGTAAGAGAAATGTCAAGTGAATATGGAGGATGCTGCAAGACTACATATCCCAATTTTCTAAAATTAGACAGTCAGCTGAGAGGTGTGTGGTCTGGAACTGTAATAGACATTTCATTCAGTTCATGTGGGACCCATTTTTTTCAACTTTTTAACTTTTCCTATTGCCTTGAGATGACATGATAGGTTGCTGTTGAAATCCTAAAGTCTCTAGAAAGTGCTCAAACCATTGTTCGTGGATCATTGGCCACGCTGTTAATAATTCTTCATCATTAAGAATAGGTTTGGGCCTCTGTCGAGTTTTATTATTGGTATCCATATTTCTAGACCTATTGAATGTAAAAAAAGGAAAAATAAAAAAGCAATTATATTAGTAAATCTTTCACTTTTTAGCATTATTCTTTATGATGTAACGAAACAAAACAAGAAGAAAAAACATTTCACGTGTAACAACCCAAAGATTAATGTTCTTCCTGATACTCCACATACCTGTATGAATGCCACGCATATATATGCCAAATTAATATGGTGAGTCATTCTGTAGATGTTGTCTCTCCTAATCAAGTAAGTCTGTCTTTTCTAAATGCCTGATGAGCTGACTCACTGATGCTCACAGTAAGCTATGTTCACTCATAATCACACCTGGCTTCATTGCTTTGTCTTGGTTTCAGGCTTCTTTCGTTTTTGAAGAAATTCTTTGCATCTTTTTAGAAACTGTCAACATCAACATAGGTTTCTGCAGTTTTCAAGTTGGTCTGGCTGGCTATGTATTCTCACTGTGTTCAGTCTGTACCAATGGAGCTAGAGGACTGTAAATTTAAACGTTTACTCCTTATATCTAGAAAAAAACGTTTGTTTTTTTTTTTTGTTTTTTTTTTTTAATAATTTTTAATTTAAAAAAATTAAATCCATAGGTTTTTAGTGGTGGGTTCAATTTGCAATGTAAGTTTATGCTAAATCAGTCTCTTAGTTTGTGTCTGGCAGCATTCAGACTTTTGAGTGATCACTGCCCAACAAAAGGCGAGATAAGTAATTTATTCATTAATCACTCCTTTTTCCAATTTTTTTTATTAATCAAGAAGTTGGTCATGTGATGGTTTCCATTGAGTGACTAACCAGACCTGTTATTTTTATTTTATTTATTTTCTTTCAATTCAACACTTTCTTGTTTTTTAAATAGTCTTAAATTATGTATTGAGGCTTGCACAGACGTTTCCAGCAAGAAAAACATTTCCGGTTTATTGAGAAAGAAACTTGTTCATTCATTTTGCTTTGTAGTAGGTTCTGTTTTGGATAAGTGGTTTGGCTTTAAATCTTTTATTAAGATGTCCACTGTAAGAAACTTCCTTTCTAGAAAGGATTTTAAAAAAAAAACATTAAAAAAATTCTCTCTTACTATTGTGTCCAAGTAAGTTTTGGAATTAATAGTGTTTGTTTCTTTATTTTTTAAAATTATTTTTAAATGTAGTTGGATCACTATTTATTTCCTCTTCACAAGCAGTTTTATTCCAGTGACCAATACTAACAGCTTCTGTAGTACATAATCACTTTATGTATGCAAAAATATTTGAGATTCTAATATTCTATTTTGGACCATATGAGCAACCAGCACCCCAAATCTTTGCAAATCTAAAAGGACGGATTTTGTTTTTACACCGGTGACGTCACTGAAACGGACTTTGTTTAACTTGGTAACTAACGGCTGCTGACGTTTCAGTGACGTCACCGGTGTAAAGACAAAATCCGTCCTTTTAGATTTGCAAAAATTTGGGGTGCTGGTCACTCATATGATCCTCTATTTTTCTCCAAATGCCTAAGCTTTTTCACATAAAGCAAGGTTTACTGTATATGCCAGACTATAAGACAAATGGTTTACAAGGGTATTTAGAGGACTACCACTTACTGCAAATCATTCAAGCCCTTTTAACTGTCCATATCAAGCTTTGGTAGAAGGTCCCCATGGTCATAATACCAGTGCATTGGATGCAGTGTAATGTTTGCATAATTTTTTAAAAAGAAATTAAATGTCTCTTATAAACCATCATATGCAGAATATTATAACTGTAAATTAAATAATTTTCTCCCTTGTAATTATAGCAAGTCCTAGAATTTGTACTGTGGTTAATTCTTGTCAAATTTTCTTACAAAATGATGCATTTTTTTTATTGCTAATTCCTCATTTTAACTTTGTTTTATTCCTTTATTTCAGAAAATTGCAAGTGCGACTATGTTTTATTTCAAGCAGCCACCACAATCAAAGAGAGTGTTGTTCGTGAGTGGCTATTGCTTTCATCTGAAGACATAGAATCTCTAAGATCATTCCTTCTTCATTTTATTACTCAGCATGTCAGGTAAGTAATTTCATTAACAAATGTTTATTCTTATGAAATGATCATTAGCTGTTATACTCTCCAACCTTCTTCAGGTGTCTTGTCATAGTTGGGAATGTCAAACTGAAACAACTGAAGAAGGCTGGAGGGTACAACAACCGAAACGTGGAGATTATAACATCCAAGATGGGGACACTTGTCAGAGTAAATCTGTGTATAATAATAAAAACTCATATTAGTAAAATATAATGAATAGTAATACCATTGTTCACTTTGGGTTTTCTTTCTTTCTGAGCTTGTAAAAGTATTATTGGAAGTCCATGCATAGCACTTGTATTGTATTAAATAGCTTGTCCTTCTCAAATTATGTGAAGGTCAATTAGTTTTTTTTGCATTTTCTCGAATGGATGTATAAAGGGGACTCTTTGCTTTAAAAAGTCAGCTATTTAAGTGATTCAATACTTAGTGTTGATTTACTTTGATGTTCACTTTTTAGTAGAAGTCAATGAAGAAAGCCAACTTGAAGAAAGCTGTTGATGGGAATCTCTAAGAATAGATTAATAAGCCTAATAGGACGCTCAATCATGCAGATCTACTTTCATCGTATGTAAATCTAGTCTTGTGTTGTTTTTTTTTTTTTTTTTTTTTTTTTTTTTTTTTTTTTTTTTTTGTTAGTCAATATGAGAAAATGTTCTTTTGTAATACCTAGTAATTTCATTGGTTGTTATGCTTATTGCATGCTATTATTTAGCTCTGTCAATGAAGTTGGAAGAGGTATGTGAATTCACTTGTGTCTTTGTCCACATGATATCTCCAAAAATTCTCAATGAATTTCAATTAAATTTTGTGGAAGGGTGAGCAATAGGCTACAGAAGAAGTGACCAGATTTTTTTCCCCTTACATCATAGCTATATGTCTACAACACACAATATTACCAAAAGTTATCAATGAATTCCAATCACATTTTGTCGAAGGACAGGCCGTGGGCAAAGGAAGAAATTTGTGGGCGGATCCGGAAAGTTTGATTTGCAATGTAAATTCATGCTAAAATGCCAGCTTTTGCAGCTGACTGCTGCTGAAAAATAGCTTATTTGTATAGCGAGTGGGGATTTTGTATCATTCATAGAGAGGAACTGAATGTAAGAGGCAGAATGACTTTGTTTATTTTCTGTTAAGTGTACATACATGTACATTTTGCGATGTCGAAAAAATAAAACAAAGTCACAAATATCACTTTTTAAAAATCAATTAAATTAAACCCTATCCCATTTCCATCTATCTATCTATTTTATTAATTCTTTTTTAATTTTTAAAAATGTATTCCACCTGTTAGGGCAGTTATTTAATCTAGTTGCTATAAATCCATTGTTATAAACAACTTTACATTATAAAAAATTAATATGAAATTTATTTTTTAATTTAAAAAAAAAATGAATTGAAATGTTTGGGACTGACTAATTTTGATAACAATAACCGTTTGATAACATTATCAGTGATTATAATAAATGTCTTCCACTGTAAATACAAGCTTTCTGACACTAGTGCATTGGTATAAATGTCCTCTTCAGAATCAGTTAATTCTGCTAAAGAGGTTATTTTTAGCCTCTGACCCTACACACTCCGCCTGTGGCTAAAATATCAACAAAACTAACAAGTGAAGTATCATTAATCCCCGGAGAGAAAGAACTCAATTGATTATATTGACCCCATGACCTTTCTTGGGGGTCATTTTGATGAAAGTAACTCAGAATTAACTTGGAGAGGGGTTGATTAATGGCATTGGGACATTTGATCTTCATTTCACAGCAGTTGTTACTAACTGCTGTGAAATGAAGATCAAATATAAGTAAGATCTTGAAGTATTGAAAGAAACACTGGGATTTTATTTTAGGCCCCAGTGAGGTCTGTTCTCCAATAAGTATATCCTTTCTCATAAACACTGCTTCACTTTTAGTGTCCCAAGTTAGTCATTAATATCTAAACAAGTATTATTATTACTTACTTGTAAGGGATTTAAATGGAAAATTAAAAGGCAACCTGTATGTATATGCAGTGTTACATTGGTAAAATCAACAACATTCTATTTATCAAAATAATCATGTTTCATTTGGTGTGGGATCTGTGTTAAAATGCTAACTCAACACAGTTTATTAAGAAATCAGTTCTATTGAATTGGTGGTTATCAGAAAAGATAACTGTTTATTCTGTTAAGACTCAAATTGACTACATTTGCTTTTACTGGTAGAAAATTTATTTGTGTATTTTTAAATTCTACTCCATAGTAGAAAGTAGACATTGTTCTTATATGGCCCTTTATCTCCAGGAATAGAGGACAATGTGGAAAAATGAGATAGTTAATCTGCATAGTGATTAAAATACAAGTTGTACCACTATAATCCAGCAACTCCAATGGTCCGGCATGTTTTGTATCTGCCACCATTAGTTTGTGGATCTGCCATTAGAGTTCTTTGGTTCAGTTTCAAACTGCAGTTTGAACCATAATTTAGCTGTTTATAAACAGACTGGTTGAACCAAATGTATAAAAGCCTAACCTTGCTTTGAAACCGAATCGAAGAACTCTAAATTCAACGACTTTCGATATTTATTTTAGCATAAAATTAAATATGTATTTAATTTTTTCTGAATCTTATAAATTATTTTTAATATACAAGCAATTATAAAGCAAACGCAAATGATTTTAATTTATTATAATATAATTTATATTATGAATACTTTTTTTCCGGCAATTACTGTGGTCTGGCAATAACCAGGTCCCAAGGTTGCCGGAACAACTGTGATGTAAATTGATATAAATAGTAAACTTCATAAATGGAATAGTATTTAGTTTGTATTTTTTCCTCTTTTTTCTCTTCAGTCTTCAAAGCTATGTACGGGAACAAATTCTACAAACAGTGGCTGTTATTTTAAAAAGAGGCACAATTGATGAAAAAGGTGCTAGTCGAGAGTCCCTGTTCCAAGATGTGACACGTCTCGTCAACAGTGGTAATGTTACAATGGTAAGAGATGCATCTTCACTTTCTTGTTGGCTCTTTAGTAGCTCATTAGCTCTAAACTTGTTAAGAATTTGCCATTCTCAAAAATGAAAAATAATCATAAAATTAAACAAGCCTGAAAGTCACCATAGATACACTGGTTCAATCTCATTTAACAGCTGTCTTTAAAATGTTGTTTCGGTCAGTCAGTGACTTATAGAAAAATAAAAAAGAAAAGCTGTACCAGTTAATGCAATTATGAAATGTGAATTGTTTTATCAGCAAGTGACTAAAATTTAATTAACACTGGCAAAATTCTTTTAAAATCACCTTGTGACTTGTTGATAACTGGATTTGTTTGATTATTATTTTATTTTTATAATTTTACTAAAATCTTCTAGCATCTAAAAAAAAAAATTTTATTTAAAAAAAAATAATTTGTAATTTAGAGTTTGTCTATATTTTTTAATTATGAATAATGAAGACGTTCATTAACCATCCAAATAGATTTGAGATTCCTTCCTTAATTCATTTATTTATTCAATTCAGAGGCAGAAGAATGAATTTTGAGTTGAAAAAATTATTAGCTGAAGTCAAGAATTTTCAATAATGAATGTTGAATGATTAATTTGTAAAGATATTAATGGTAACATTGAGTGTTTCTGACAGTTTATATCGTTTTCCAACCATTATTATAAAATAAATAAATGGATTTATAGATGATTCAAATAAGCACTCGATAAACTGGGAGCATGGATTTTTGCACCCATTATTTTAAGCTATAAAATCGCTACAAGATTTTGTTATAATGTGCAGAGTTAGTTGCTATGTGGAGGTACGGATGGCCTAATGATTAATGGCACAGAGAATGGAATTGGCTAGCACAATTCAAACTGCATGAATCAGAGCAGACTTGGCTTTCTAGTCCTGGTTGGCAGCCCATCTAGGAGACGGATGACTCTGATTCCCAAACCAGGGAGCGGGGCCCCCTCAAGGCAAGCAACATGTTGTGGAGTGCGAAGAGCATGACATGCAGAGCCCTCTGGTCATCCACTGCATCCCAGTCTGTTTCTATCCGTTCTTGACTATTTCATTGCCGCTGAACCTAGGTAGACAGGGACGAGAGAATGAGGCTGACAACGTGTGCAACTCTCCCTCACAATAATCCATGTCAGGTGCAAGTCATAACTTGGTAGTGCACTGTAGCTGCTGCACCACTTGGAACAGAAACCATGGTCATCTTCGGGGACAGATGAGTTGCTATACTTAGAAGAAAAGCTGTAATTTTCTTCTTTTTTTTTTTTTTTTTTTTTTTTTTTTTTTTTTTTTTTTTTTTTTGTATATTCGCTTTTTTAAAAGAATCTTTTATTGCCTTTTCTTATTTTTCTAATGTTATTTGACTAATCAAATCCATTTTTCTCTAACATTTTAGCAATTAGTGGCCTGTTCATTGCTAACTGCCTTACTAAATGAGTATGCCAGTGCTAGCCGAGCAAGCAGTGTGGGCTTCACTTGGGAATTTCATTTTAAATGCAAAAGAAGTTTTGAAGTAAGTTAAATTCATTATTCATTTTCAGTCTTTATTTCTTAAACTTTTTTAAAAATTTAATTTATTTTATATAAATTTTAATTTATTTTCCATACTTATAATTTTGAAATCAAATTTGAACATGGTAAATTCAAGATTTATTGAAGTCTTTCAAGTGTTTATTGGACTTTACTTTTGATATTCATTTTGTGTTAAAGTACTTTGCAAGTATCCAAGGTATTTCATTTAAGTTCATCTTTGTCGTGGGGTTGGCCACTCCATCTTGTAAAAACCTACTTGCTACTGAAATTGCAATGCTGTCCATGGCTCAACAGAAGGCCTACAGGACCCAATGATGATATTTAATCATAGATAATACTATTTAAATAAAGATGTTCAGTAAAGTTATTAGTTAGAATTTTTTTTTAAATACAGTATTGTTTTTTTTGTTTTTTTTTTGTTTTTTTGTTTTTTTTGTTTTTTAAAAATTAATTAAAATTTCTGTAGAAATATAAATAAATGAAATTTGGTGTGACAACCAGGTTGAAAGCATAAAAATCTCACTAATAATTATTCTTTCTATTGCTTGATATATATTTGACTTAATGTTTACACTGAGATATATTATTTTCTATTATTTCAGGAACAAGACTTGAAGCGTGTATTCTTGTTTGCTGTGCAAGTTCTCCATGAACTGGAGAAACAGCCTAGTCCAATGAGTCGTGAAGCCACGGCAGTAATGAATCGGTTACTCTCCATCACAGAACAAGTGCTCAGCTGGGAGTTCACACCTAAAGCCTGTATCTTTTCAAGCATGTTTTGGTCATTGCTCTGTTTGTAAATCTTTGGATTATTATAATCAATTTTTTTGTTGATTGTGGAGAGGCATTGATTAAGCACTGAATTTTTCAATTTTTTTTACTTAAAAGTTTGTTTTAGCAAGTTTCAGCACTCTATATGTTCAGCACTGAAAATGGAAGTGGTTGGGAATTAGAGCAAGCATTCATGACATAATAGGACTATTATAGGTGTAATGCTCAAAGGGAAGGCCCCCTCCCCCCTGCAATCATTCCTTGCAGGGCCCAGGTGTTTCTATGTCTTTGTCTTGTCGGTTTGGGTAATAACCAGGGCCTGCGTTAAAAATAAAAACTTCTGTTTACTGCGTCACACTCAGATTATACTCCTGAAAAATGGTTTGGCTGAAACGTGGTTTTAACATCACAAACAACATGGAGTTCAATCGTCTGAAGAACCATTTCAATATTAATGACCCTTCTCAAAACTATAGAAAATATCTTGTCTGTTAAGCTTTTGATTAGTTTCATGTTCCCGCACCCATTGAAGTAGTACAGAACTTTAAAAATAATAATTTCATGCTGAGCTCTTTTTTTTTTTTTTTTTTTTTTTTTTTTTTTTGTCTTCTATGCCTAATAATTTGCTTAGTTTCCTTAACATGATTTAGTTTTCCGTCGACATGTAGGATCATTTGAATCCACACAAAACATAATTCTTCGGCCAAATGACACGTGGCGGGACACCTTACTGAATGATGATCTTATGAAATTATTATTCCGAGTAAGTGTTTTCTTTTCTTTCTTCTCATCTTCGTTTTCTCTCTCCTCCAATGAAGCATTTTCAAAAATTTCGGCCTTTTAATAATTTTGGCATTAGAGCAAGACTAATAAATTGTTTCCATTTGATTCATTATGAGTCAAAATTCATATTTCAAGACTTAAAAAATCTTTTGCTGGGTTTACTTTGTCTGAATTTCTGGGATGAAGTATTATCATTATTATGCACTGATTTACCAACTACGACACACATGAAGGCCGGAGGCTACAATGGCCGAAAGGTTGCAACTATAACGACCACGATGAGGACACTAGTCAGAGTAAATCAGTGTATAATACTTGGTTTACTTATCATAAAAAAAAAATTCCATTGGACATTTCTGCTTGTAACAAATCTTTCATGCGTGTTATTTTTTAATAAATTGGTTCAAGGAAAACATTTGAAAATGTGTGTAAATTTAACCTCTACTAAATTTATTTTCAGGTTCACAAGAGAGTCCGGCACAATTCTGAGATGGCCCATCACTCCCTGCAGTGCCTCACCCAACTGGCTTCCCTTAGTGGGCCAGTGTTCCCAAACGATGCTTCACGCACACAATTCCTTGCTTCATACCTTGAAAACTTCTTACTCATGTTTGGCAGGTAAGCTATCATCAGCTGATCTTGCTGTTTCTTTAAGTATAATTCAATCCCTTATCTTTGTAGGTAAAAAATACTTATTTTGTTAGTCTTTTTCAGGTAATATTAAGCAAAAGATAGTAAAAAAAACAACAAAAAAACAAAAAAATCTAGCAAACATGAATTTTAAAGCCACGTATGCAGCCATGCTTTAAATATCAGTCATTTTATTTTTTTCTATGCGGGACCATTACTTTCTGTCCTTTATATAGAAATGAGGCTTTGAAGTATTCGGTTACTTCCTTGTAAGGTTTCTTTGATATCTTTAAGGACAATTTTTCTGTGCTTTCATTAAGTTTTTTTTAGTTGGGGGCAATGCAGGGCAGTCTGACCACCCCGTGCACACTCTCGGGTGGACACACGAGCACCCTCAGGTAGCCCTCCCAAAAACCTTAATGAAAACACAGAAAAATCGTCATTAAAATCTCAAAGAAATCTAATTAACAACCTTCACAAGGGAAGTAACAACATGCTTCAAAGCCTCACTTCCATACAACGGACTTAAAGTAAGTCCAGTTTACCATAGTTACATTGTAAATAGAATCCCCCTTATAAAACCTTAAAAACATTTTTTCTAAACACTAACAAGTTCTAGGAAGATTAAGGTCTAACAGATTAAATGCACAAAAAATTACTGGCGAAAAAAAAACAAAACAAACTATCTTCTTTGAATATTTGAATAATACTATGTGTGTGTGTGTGTGTATAAACATGCACTATTTTTTGTCATGTGGGTTAAATCTATTTGTTAGTTTGTAATACTAGCAGTTGAAAATTAGTAAAATTGACTTTCTCAATGTTTTACTTCACTTTTTATTAAATTTCACTAGTTTTTTACTTTCATTCTAATTTTAGTTGTTTTTACACAACTTATTAATTCGGGTCACTATTCCTATGGCAATGAATAACAGCGCAGTTGGAAATAAAGAGTAAGCCTTTGGTGAAAATTGAACTAACACCCTCATTGTCAGACAGAAACTAGTTTACACCTAGCTGCTTTTTACCAATCGGCCACAAAGACTTCATGGATTAGCAGTAGCTGATTCACACTTTTAAACTCACTCTCTACAACCGACTCTCTGCGTCATATTTATATTGTTTTACATATGAGACCTAGTAGTCTTTTTATAAATCAATCTTTATTATTATTGGATGAAGTGATGAAGGTAAAAACTAGTCAAATTTAATAAAAAGTGGTGTTACATTACTTCATCCAATAATAATAAAGATTGATTTATAATGTTTTAGGCTTGCAGCGTATGAAAATAAAATGAGTTTAAGATAGCTAAAATCTATTTCTTATCAAGAAGTCCATATTAGTGTTTAGTTACTATTTTATTGGACTCATCTGAAGTCTGTACCAAGTGGACTGCTCATAAAAGTATTAACCTACTGTAAATTGCAGCGTATAAGTAGAATTTCTGAGCCTAAACAAATCTTTCAAAACTGAAGGGTCGACTTATACGGCACATTAAATATATGGAAAAAAAAGTATATGCCTAAACCAGAATTTTGAGCAAAAAATCATGAGGTTAACTTATACGCCAAGTTGACTTGTACACCACAATTTATGGTAGTTATATGTTCTCGTGCAATTATTACTATCTTATGATATAGACCAGGTGCTGAGAACCTGTGGCTCTGGCACCGCGTGTGGCTCTTCAGTGATCTGAAGAAAAAAACGTTATGAGCAAACAAAAATCGCATTGAGTAAGAAAAAAGTTAGCTAAATTTGTTTTCTTTTATGTATTTTGGTTTATGATAAATTATGCGGCTCTGATAGTCTCAATTATGTTTTTTTTAGCTAAAAATGGCTCTTCAGGTTGAAAAGGCCCCCTGATATAGGCTATATCTTGTAGAGCTTAGGGGTTCAACAATTTGTTTTATTTGTGTTTAAGAAAGAAAAGTCCTTCAGATCATTTTTTTATTTTCTCCTCTTTGATTTTCAGCATTGATCTGCAGTATTATGAATATCTTGGAGTAGCTCATGCCATAAAGAACCTGGTGCTTATGTTTCCACTTTCTTGCTTCACTGGTTTGCCAGAGCAGCTGCTGAACACATTCATCAACCAAATGACTGGACTAACTTGCACGCTAGGCAAAGAAGCTGCTCGGGAAGAAGTTGTGAGTTTTTTAAAAATTTGAACATTTTTTTTATTTATCCAACAGTAACAACAATTAAATCTACTCTCAACAAATCTCTGCTGCCCTTAGATTGGTATCATCTCAGTTATTACTATACAAGTTGTACAATAATTTCTGACATAATAGGTTACTGTATATGCTGGACTATATTTTAATGTTTTACAAGGATATTTGGAGGGCCACTGCTCACTATAACTCCTCCAAGCCCCATATTGAGCTTCAGTAGAAGGGCCCTCTAGTCATATTACCAGTGCATTGGAAGCAGTGTAATATTTGCACAGTTTAAAAAAAAAATTTTTTAGTGACTGTTTTACCCTATTTACTTGAGTACAATGCGATTTCAAATATAATGCGACCCCCACTTTTTGTAGCTAAAAATCAGTCATATATGTATAATTTTTTTTTTTTACACTCGAGAATAAGGCTATCCCCATATTTTGACCTGATTTTTTAATATTAAATTTCTCGCATTACACTAGTAAATACAGTCTATAACAGCACATATGGTAATCAGCATTTGTAGCCTTCTACAGTATTAAAATATGGGATATATTGTACTGAAATAGTGGGCTCACTCTAAAAATTGGTTTAATTGTGACATATTTAACAGACTTTCAATGTTTAATTATATCTTATTTTCTTCCTTTACCAGTATCTGGCTGTTTTGTGAATCATTATTAGTTATTTTTGATTTCTGTATCAGATCAACAAAGATGAGACAATTCACATGGAAGCATATGAAAGAATGCTGGAAGCCTGGATGCAGTTCATCTCCAACACTCGCAACTTTCCACCTGGTTTTCTGCGAACACAATCTGTAGAAATTTTTAACTCTTATCTGCAATGTCATCTTAGCCCGCCCGAAGGAATACGCAATCAGGTAAATATTTAGTAAATATCCATGTCTTGTTTTAAAGAAACATACCTGATAGACTATACAGCATAACTGTGTGTATAATAATCAACTTTCATGATCTTGAACTGCATTAAATAGAATAAGTTGCTTACCAGTCTCTAAAAGGATTTGAATCTAGTCGGCTAAAGCCAATCAACCTACCTCTGTCCTATGATCATGAAAAATGATTATCATTTTTACTACCAATCTTTTTTATGCAAACATACTGTATAGCAGCAATATTATCTTTGTTTTATTTTTTATTAGATGAAACCTAGTCAAGTATTAATTTTAGTTACTTTCTGACAGTGTGTAAAAATACTAACTAGCAAAAAATTAATAGAGCTGAGCCATAGCAGAAGCTCTTTATGATTAGGGTTCTGTTTTCCTTACTGACTCATGAAATCACAACTGTCATGAGATTTGAAATTCTCTTGCCATGGAGAGTAGGTGGAGCTCCACAGAGAATGGAACATGGCTGTGCACAGAATGGAAATATTCTTGCTATCATTGAACTCCTTATTAAATCTTACCGCTTACACTGAGAAAGAATAATGTGACGGCATGTATTTTAGCAACCAATCCTAAAGTTATTTTCTATAGTTTTGAGAAGGGTCAGTAACATTCAAATAGTTCTTCGGATGATTGAACTCCTTGTTGTTTGTGTTGTGAAAACGATGTTTCAGTCAATCCATTCTTCGGCCTTCTTGAAGAAGCCGAAACGTTGTGTTAACAACTACTTGAATCTGTTGTTCTCCTGCATATAGTTATATAATTTAGTGGCCTTAACGAGCGCATGTCTTTGAGGCCTTAACGAATGCATCGTTCCACCTATTACTGTGTATAAAATATTCCTTACAGTATCGTTCTATTCTATAAATATTGTGTTATACATGTAATGTTATCTTTGAAAATAATATTCAACCTTTATATACCAAGAAATATTTAATGTAATTAAATTTATTCACCTGTGCACAGTTACTCTTTTCAAACAATAACATTGTGTATCAAAGCAGCAGTTTTTCATTTATTAAAAACAAAGGACAAACATTGTCTATACAACTTTTTT
>VCCN01001259.1:2784879-2805156 GCA_006491835.1 Architeuthis dux
GGGTGAATGTCCTGGTGCCATGAGATGTCTCGTCGTGGGTTATTTGCGGGAAGGAAATCGTGAACTTGGATAGAAAGGCAGGACTGGTTGTAAAAATATGAGACATCTTTTTTATTTCATAGCATACTGTTTTGTCGGCCGGTGGGAGAGAGGTTAAGGTGCTGAGAGACCGTTCCCAACAGGGGAACTTGGTCTTATCCTTCCCAGCCCTAGGCGGTCTACTTCCTGGCTACTTAGGTCTGTGTTCGGGTCTACTCTGAAGCTTCCGTCTCTTCTGTGAGCTTTATAAGGTTTGAAAGCCCACGCAGGTGTCATTTCCGGTTTCCACCTCCTGTTTTGGGACATGCTAAGGTGACCAGGTCACCTCCATTTCCGCACAGGTGTTTGACCCCTGGAATAACCTTTTTGTGGCAGTATATCATAACATTATTATGTATTCGTTTTTTTGCTGAAATAGTCAAGAAGTGTTTGAGTCTTAATAATAACTATTTTTATGAATTCCTTGGGTCAGAATTGTATGGGAAAAATGTGTTCCTTTCTCTCTGTATGTTGTTTACTTCAAAAGTTATGCGGTTTTCGGTGTCTAGGTTGAGGATCGCACAAGGTGTAGCATAAGCGAAACAAAAGTGCGAAATGCACCAAGGTGATGATCAGTGTTTTTTAATTTTACCTTCATTGTTGCCTCCCCTCCCCCCACATCATAAAACATCTTTCGGTTTTTCAATTTCTGAAATTTTTAATTTTTGAAACGCCCTACTACCCATACAATAAAAGGATTTATCCAGACTAATATCCAAAGTGTAGCAAAAAAATTGCTACTTTTATAAATTTCTCAAAGATGCCTCTTGATACAATCGAATCTGGTTTCAAAGCTATGTATAAAATTTGAGTGCCGTATATATAGAATTACAAAAAATTGTTAAAATTTAAATATTTTCAGATCAGTATGGCTATAGCATCAGCTTTTGGTCGTGACACAGCAGCTGCTCAGTGGACTGTAGACTTTCTGCTCGGAAAGATTAATTCCAACTTATCAGTCTGGTGTTCTGAAGAACAATTAATGAATGATACTTTGCAGTTGTTTGTTGCACTTGTTGAAAATAAACCCAGGTATGTACTTTTTTTTTTTTTTTTTTTTTTTTTTTAAATCATTGTCTATCAATTTATTGGATGAAAAGTTGTCAAATTTACTCTTTTAGTATTAGTAGTAATAAATGTATTACTCTGAATGAAAAGTTTGTAAAATTTATAGTTTTACTGGTAATATTATATTTTTTTTGATCCACTTGTTTTAAATTTATAATTTTAGTGATATCATTTATTTTAATTATTTTTTCTTAGATGAAGCACAATTATTACTTTTTCAACAAGTATTTCTTTCATCTTAATTTCAGTTGCTTTTTATTGCAACTCACACACCATTCTATGCTCTGACAGTTATTGAAAAGCATTCTCTAGTGTTGCTGAAGGTCCCCCCCACCCCCTTATTTCCAATCTGCTTTGCTTACTGAAAATTTTTTTTTTTCCAGATGTGATCTTGTAGTGAAGTGCAAACACTTGTGGGACCTTGCTAAACTAGAAGCCAGCAACCAACCACCATTGATCATGCTGTCACCTACGTGTAAACGATACCTTTTGAAAGGCCTCGTGTTAGCAGGCACAGCATCTATGGATTCTGTACAGAAAGATGAATACTGGAAATATGTATGTAACTTTCTCCGATATACTTTGAAGGTGTATCAATAAGTCTGTAGTCTAACAGTTAGCTGAATTTTGATCTGAAATTTTCACTGTATAATGTTTGATCAATGGAAAAGCATTGGGTTAAGTGTAAAGGAACGTGTAAAATGTTTTTTCTTTATTAGGCTACAGACTTATTGATGTACCTAATGTGTATGTGGAATGTCCATTTTGTGCATGAAAATCTTTGAATGAACTTTAAATATACATAACAATGCTCTTTATTTGAATATTGATAAAGATAAGTTTCATAAATCTTATTTGTTGGTCTTAACTCATAGTGCTTCAGAAATTTTGATTAGCATGAAAATAATTTCCCTACATCTTAACAGAACCTGAAAAATCTTAAATAATAGATGTAAAAAATTGATATCATATATCTCGTCGAGGACATTCAGTCTCAAGGATGCACCCCAATTCTGACTTGCAAAATTTAAAAAAAAAAAATTGAATAGGCTTATAGAAAAAAACCAACTTTTGGCCTGTAGGATACAGGGTATATTTTTTTAGACTTATTTCGGGTAGGGGGAAGAAATAGCATCTTTAATGCCGGGAAATAGTAAGTAAAATATTTTTCTAAATTTGTTTAAATTGATTTATTATTGGTTTTTAGAACTGTGAGAAAGAGAAAATGTACAGTCCACCCCCCCCTTTTAAACAGATGTCAGATATTTTGTCTGTACTGCTTTATTTGGAATTCTGACAATTTATTGCCTTAATATAAATTTCTTTTTCTCACTACACATACTGTCCTCAATTTTTTTGTTCACTGAAATTGTTTTCTTTATAGGTTCTGCAATCTCTTCATGATCGTTTTTATCAAACCGTCTCACATGCAGACTTTGGCAAAATTTGCCACACAGCTGGTGTCAAGTCGGATATCCTCAACCTTCTCGAGTCCATGTGTGGTGTTGCACTAGCCTCTCGTGTTGATATTGTTCATCACCTGTTCAATTTCCTGCACCCATTACTTGTGGAATGTGTAAAAATATTAGGTAATGTTTATTCATGTTTATAAACCAGTATATTTATGTATCTGCTTAATCTTTAATGCTGGGAATATTATGTCATTTCAGTGTTTCTATTCTATAGTGTTATTTACTAATAGCCTAACCTCTCAGTTTATCTGTTAACTCATCCTCTTAAAAAGAAAATTGTTTCTGTTTAATCTATGAACTCTGGCTAAGGTTGGTTGATTAAAGGGGGAAACAATCTAATATCCAGATGGTGTTCTCTTTCTAGATCAGTGGTTCTTAACCTCTTTTGCTCTGTGCCCCACCTCGACAGCTCAAAATACTTGATGTCCCCCTTACTATGATAAAAAAAACAAATTTTGTTTTGGAAAGTTATAATACTATAATGTTGAATTCAGAAATTTACCAAAATTTAGAGTTTTGAATCTAGGAGAAAAAAATTTGAATAAACAAATAATTTCAACAAAATCTTCTTAATTCAAGTTCTAAAAACTTTCATTAAATATGACCTGCTATAATAATACCACTTTAAATTCACAATTTCATCTAAAAATATAACAGGCTCTAATCTAGCTTCAGTCGTAAGTCTTCTTGTTTTGTGACATCTACTCGGTTTCTTCTTTTTTGTAGTAAATCGTGTACAACACTAAAACCACATTCTACCAAATATGAAGATGGGAATGGTAACAGGAATGGTAATTAGGAATTAATCAGTTAAGCCTTAACACAACTCAGTTTTGAGCCACGGAATGCTTTTTGCTCTTCACACCCAAATTCCAAATTATCCCCTTGTGGGGCGTATGCCCCATGTTCAGAATCACTGTTCTAGATTGTCAATAATTTTAACTTAGTTCAAATATAGCTTCTGTCTGTTTATATTGTTCACTTGATTATCTAAAGTTACTTGGATTATACTTTAGATATATTTGAAACCTAGAAAAATTACATAGGTTATTTAAACAACTTACTCTGTAGCTGTTTATATTAATAAATAAATAGTCCTTATTTACCATTCAGATACAATTATCTCCAAAATATCTGAAACGGTGCTAAGTCAAAACGTCCAATGAACAAAAATGCCCAAAACATCAGACGAATAGTGCTGATACATCATAAAATATCATTGATAGGAGATAGCTAACCAGTAATTGCTAAACTGCTATTAGAGATGGTGTGTAAAAGATTTGCTATTTATTATTTACCTCCTTCTAGTATTGGTTTATATATAAATTTAATGTCAAAGTTGGACTTAACCGTCAAAAATGGATTGCATCATAAGAACTGATTTGACTGATCAACGCTAAAGAAGCTAACATTTTTTACTTTTGTACTTACACAGTACTCAAGTAAATAGAAATACTAAGCCAGCACGGCAATGACTATTTGAGTTTTTAGTAAAAAACAATTACTTTATTTATTTTTAAAATTTTTTTTTATTATTAAATGAAGTATTATAAAACATTTTTATTAATTTTTGACTTCTATTTACATTCATCCTAATTTTTAGTTTATTTGATCACAATTTCAGTAAGGCTGGCACAGCAGTGTTATTGTTTCTGTTTTAGTAAAAAAGCAATCGATTATTTTCTTAATTAATTTTTATTTAGACAAAGCATTGTAAACCATTTTTATTAATTTTTAACTACTATTTACCTTCATCTTAACTTTTAGTTGTTTTTTTAATTACAATTCAACTTGGTTTTAGTAAAAAAAACTATTATTCGTTTATTGTAAACCATTTTACACATTGTGATTAAAACAAAAAAAAAATACTAAAAATTAAGATGAGGGTAAATAGTAAAAAATGAATAAAAATGGTTTCCAATACATGAATTATTATTCACTAAAATTGAAAGTCATTGCTGTGCCAGCTTAGTATGAAAGTAAAAAAAAATGTTAGCTTCTTTAGCAGTGATCGATCAAATCAGTCCTCATGATGCAATGCAATGCATTTTTGACGGTTAAGTCGTCCAAC
This sequence comes from Architeuthis dux, assembly GCA_006491835.1. Lineage (NCBI taxonomy): Eukaryota > Metazoa > Mollusca > Cephalopoda > Oegopsida > Architeuthidae > Architeuthis > Architeuthis dux. Next base: position 2,789,569 of record VCCN01001259.1, read on the forward strand.
ATTGCCAATTTAATGATACATAAAAAATATAGTAACTTGAAGATGACATTTGAATGATACATAATTTTATTTTGGCTAATGTTATATTTAAAATATTTCAAGATGTAGAACACGTTTGTGCACAAAATTTATTAAATTGGCTAAATGCCACAAATGCTGAGTAAAAGTTGAACTCATTTGAAAATTAATAAGAGTAAACTGGTATGAGAATCAACAAATATTTGTGGATAATATCCACATCTTTGAGCATTTGTAAGGCTCTTATATTGCTTTAACCTTGTTTAGCATGTGATTTTCTTTCTATAATCTGTGGAGATCTCTGTATATTCCTTGCTTTTTGGATATATAAACTCCACGTACATAGGTACATCAACAAGTCTGCAGTGTAATGATGAAAAAAAGCATTTGTTTTACAAAACAAATATTTATTTTTCAACACAATCTCTTTCCTTGTCAATTCACTTAATTCAGCGGTGAATGTTAATTGTATTGACCGAACAATATATAGTGAACATTTCAGATCAAAATTCAGCTACTGTGTCAGGCTCCAAACTTATTGATCCACCTTTGTATATTGTAAAATCAACATCTCTGGAAAGATCTGAAGGGCTTCCTTGTCAAAACATTGTGATCAAGATGATCATATTATTCGAAAATATTTCTTGAATTGCAGTCATACCGAGATCTACCATAAGATCGCACAGGGTGGTAAAATGGACCAAATAATAGCCCAGGGCCATTATTCAAAGACCATCACAACTGCTAAATTCAGCTTAATAAAAGTTATGACTCCGTTTTTATTCACTTCACTATCAATTGGCAACTCGTTTTAATCATATTCGGTGGTACTTTGGACAGTGTTTTCTTTTTAAGTTGCTATGAGAGCCACACACACACATATAATATACTGTATTTAGTACCTGCAAACACAAAATATAATTTAATTTTTGTTATAAATAATATAACTTGTTTGTTTTCAAACTCGTTCTGCAATAGTGAAGAAGAATGAGCGAATTCATTTCTTTGAAGCAACATTTTGTTTATACAATGAATTGACAGATATTTCGGACTTGATGTCTTAATTATTATATGCGTATTCAAGTTGTCCATTTTTTTTTTTTAATACAAAAGTGCACTAAAACAAGATGCTTTCAAATTTTCATCTACAAAAACTTGACCCCCAAATAAACGCCCACCTAAAATAACCGCCCATGGGCGATCCATTGGGTGGGTGATCTTACGGTAGATCCCAATACCATATCTTTTAAGTAGACATCTGTATTTTTGTTCATCGTTCATTTCTTTATATTAACATTGTTGTCTTCGAAAAATGCTGGATAAGATCTTATTGAAAACAAAACTGAAATCTACATTAATCAATAAGATATACCTCTTTATTATTTACTTAAGATATTGATGAATTCTTTAGTAGTACATAACTACTAATTACTTACCAGCTCAACCATTAACTCTTTGTGGCACATTTCTTTTTCTTACATTTGGACTACTCCGCCATCTATTGACCAGCCTGGGTACTAAACAAAATGATAGGACAGAATATAAATCTCTGTACTCCTAGATATGTAAAGATAAAAAAGGTGGTATTAAAAATAACCCACCACACAGATACCAACACTTCAAAAGTGGGATGAAATTTAACTCTCAATGTTTCAAAGAGTTAAACAGTCAACCACCATAGAATTTTTTTAATATTTTATTTTATTTTTTTGTTGTGCATAAACTACATGCAATTAAAACCAAGGGTCAAAGGTAAAAAAAAGTGTTCAACAAAACTGTCCAAAATGAAACTAAAATAATTTTTATAACTGGATGGGAAAGGATGTGCAGTTTGGGAGGAGGAGAGCATTGAATGAAGGATGTACTCATCATGGCAGTTTAAGATTGCTTTTAGTGTGTGTAATTATATGTGCCTTTTGCTGCAGCTTCCTGCTGGAATGGGAGATGTTTCTTCAAGATGCCAGACTTGGTTACATGCAGTTCTTGGGATGCACAGAAGTGCTTAAACAGGTCTCCGGCTGCTCACTAGGGTTAGTGAACTAAGATCTGCACAAACTCCTTACTCTAACCCTATGCTAACACACTCATTTCCACAAAGCGTGTGCTCTGATATTTTCTTTATTTTTTTTCTTTATTTTAAGAACAAGAATGAAAAAAAAAAAAAAACAGTTGAATTTTAAGCTGTAAGTGGGTACACTTGGAATTGGTTTAAGCACTTTTATGCATCTGCTGCATGCTATGGGATTTAAATATTTTTTATTTTTAATTTTTTTTTTTTAAGGCTTATTTTCATTTTCTCTTTTTTTAAAATTTTTTTTTTATTTCAAAACTATTTGTGCTTGATACACAAAAACATACAGGAAATTGTAAACAAATTTTTAGGGCTCTCCGAATCTGTTTCCAAACTGCCGCATGAAAGGGTCTTAGAGACTTGCTTGTTGTCTAGATTCCCATTTCTTTCCTCAAGCTTGAGCCAGCTTGTTAAAACACTATCATGAAATGAGCTACATTTACCTCTTCATCAGGTGCAACTGAGCTTACCTCAGGATTATTAGATGATTAAACCTGAAATTCCTTCTGAATCGAAGGCAAGTTATACATTTGCTGATAAGTAGTGCGTGTGTATTATACATATGTGTTGGTACTTTCATGGATTACAATTTTTATTTTTTATTTTAAAAAATTCATTTGTCAAAATAAGATACCGTCCGATGTTAGGCCGCGAGTGGCAGAATACGCATAGCAGAACATGCTCTGTTGAAAAATAAATATCTCGCTTTTTTATTCTGTTTCTTGTGAGAGGGACACCTTTGTTTACAAGATGCGAGACGATTGCTTTTATTTTGTAAATTTATCTTCTATTTTTTTTTTTTTTTTTTTTTTTTTTTTTTTTTTTTTTCCATTTCATGGGATCACCAGCTACATTTCTTTTACTTTTTTTACCTATTCTAATTTTTACTTAAAACAATATTTGGCAAGATCATTAAAAAAATTAATTGAAACCTATTATCCTGATAAAAAAAAACAAAAAAAAAAAACTTACATTTATTCTGATTTACATAAAAAGCAAATTATGTATTCCTTAAGAATTAAAATTGTTCAAACAGATTGATTCAATTGGAAACCTTTTTTTTCTTGGAAGTTTCCTTCATGTTTGCGTGTGTTTATGTATGCACACTTAATTCTGGATATATTTGATTTCTGTTTGAAGTTGCTATACTTTGTCATGTTAACCACCACTGCACTTTGCTATTTCTTCTGTTTTTCACTTTCTTGCCTTTCCTCATTCTATTCTGATAATCAGATTTGTTTGGGTGATGGGTACTAAGCTATATCTCCTTGAAATATTAATAATGAAGTTAGTTACAATTTTATGTTGACTTTTAGTAAGAACGTTTTTCTTTTCTTATGCTAAAAAAAAAAGTATAACAAAGGATGTATTTGTTTTTAACTTTAAAATTTATATCTGCTAGTTAGGTAGTTTAACCCTTTATAGGGCACCACAAAAACTATTTTGTATGTTAAACTAGAACTAATTGCAAGTTTTCTGAATTTTTTTGTTTTTGTTTATGGTGGTAAAATCCCCTCCGATGAAGTGATCATACATGGTGCCTCGCCCAAAAAACAGTTTCTGTCTTTGTTCAAGCACAAGTGTACTTTGCAAAGCTTGCAGACCACATTGGTGTGGCTTATGTTGTTTTTTGTGGCTACATTATTTGCATGTGGCTGACAGGTCCTCAGGTAATCATATAGTCACTTGCCCCATAAAGGGTTAAAAAAAACAAAATAGGGCTTTTTTTTGTTAGGCTCTACCAAAAGCTAACATCCATTATTTTAAAGTACAGAAGCCTAAAAAAAAAGGGGGGATGGAAGTAGCATTTTTTTTCTTTCTCACAGACTAGTAACTCAAAACGTGGTGTTAGTTTGGGGTCAAATTTTAACAGCAATTTGATCTCGGAGAATGAAAACATTTCAACCTTTCTCTGAACAGTTAGTCTTATCTTTTTATTTTGTTCCAGATCAGAAGTTGTCCGATTTTTCCATCTTTGCCTGAAGAGGCTAATAAAGTTTGAAATAAGAAAAATAATTAGCAATATCTGGCATAGCATCTTGCGGCTTTATTGTTAGTCCCCACCAGACCAGAATTTTCATAATCAGTGAAATTGATATGTTAATTGTATTTAGGTATATTTTCTCTTTTGTATAGTAAATGCATTTTGTCAGCATTAGTTATATTTAATGTCAGCACCATATACAGTAGCACAATTTGTTTTTTCCACAACTGTCTGAATTGAATAGGAAAGAATAGAATTGTTTTGTCATTTAAAAAAAACTTTATTTTAATTATTTCAAATTTTTAATACAGTTTTTGACGGCATTTAAGACCCTCACCATTTCCCCCCCAAAATGGCTCAAAAGGTAAATTTAAACTTTGTTGTTCAGCCCCACATTATGCAGAATTGAGGAGTTAAAACAACTGGGTGATAAAAGAGAAGAATTCAGAGAAATGTGTTTTTCTTAATATTCCCTACTGAAATAATGGGGGGGGGGTGTTATATGCCATCAAATATGGTAACTTTAATCAACCTTAACTTAAATCGATCAAAATCTTCAGCCACCCAGTAGGATTAATTTACTTTTGTATAAGAAAGTATTTGATGATAAAGATTATTTTCCTTGAAGATTAAAGCAGGTATTTGAATGTGAATTTTCTTGCAAAAAAGATTTCTATGAAATTTTGACTAGTACCGTATTTGTTATCTAACTTGATAATATGGCTGTTTCTACTGCAAGTGGAATCAATGCAAACATACCAGTCAGCCCAGACTTGAGCTTTCCTCCTGGTTATAAAATGCTATGAAATTAATGAAAGCAGGCTGCATATGAAATGTACAGCAGAGAAATAGCGTTCTTATATAACTAACTACATTAGGCTAGGTTTATTTGTACAAAAATTGGTAATCATTAAAACCAAAACTAGAAGTAACATTTTGGTATTTTGATTTCTATATGAATTTGAAGGTAGGGCAGAGACCTAGTTTTGAGTTATTACATTTTCTATCCTCTTAACAACAAACTCTAAAATCAGGATAGACTAAAGTTAACTAACACACACACACACACACACACACACACAGTATAAATTTCATAGATATGTCTTCTCTTTGAACGTGTATGTAAGGAGGCACTTGTATTATTTCAAAAATACCTTGATGTATAGTTTTTAAAAACAATTTTTTAAATAAAAATTGTGTAGTGTTAGTACTAATATTAGAAATTGTTTTCACATTAATTCTTTTGTAAAATTTTCCCACTGATAACTTCTCCAAGGAATTTTACTTTTAATACAAATTTGTATTGGATCTTATATTACCACTATGTGCTCATTTAAGCAGCTTCTAGCTATAGCCAAGTGTTCTTTAGTGGCATGTTGCATTGCTGCTCAACACTCCTGAAGTAGAGTGAGTGGCAATCTAAATCTGTTCCTTTAACAATTATCCTATTGACACTTTTGAAAGTTTTGTTTATTATTATCATAAGTGTACAAATAAAGCTTTTTGTAATATTAGGTGAAAAATCGGCAAAACTGATATATTGTATACAGGTTAATTTAAGAGTTCAACCCTAATCCAACAACACTTTAATGACATCATGTTAGTTTGAATGGTCATTGTCTTTAAGCAATATATGTATTGTGCTATTTATTTAGATACATATTAACCAATTTTTTCTTTGTAGATGATATTTCTTGTTAGTTTCTTCATGAGGTCGTATTCCTCTTGTTCGGGTTATATATTTTAGAATAAAGTCCTCTTAAGTCAACATAAGTGACAGCCATGACTCTTATTATATATTTTAGAACAAAGAGGCCTCTTAAGTCAACATAAGTGTAACAGATACAGCTTTTATTATATGATTTGCAGAAGGGATTAGGAAAATAGAACCCACTAACCCCCAACAACCTTCCCTTTTAAAGGAAAAAAAATCCTTCAATTCTATAATATGCAATTACTGATAAACCCTAAATATTTGTGTGGCAATAATCTTAGACAGCTTCCCAACTAAATCCTGTCCAAAATAACTATACCCTCTCTGTTTCTTCTATATTGGAGTTTTGTAGTAAACAATACCTTAACTAATATCCCCACCCCCTCCCATGTTTTGGGTGTTTTCTCATGTTGAGGCAAATCTTTTGTAAGGTGATCAGGTACACAAGAAGGATTTGATTAATAAATTAGTACATTTATACAATTATCTTTTTGTTTTGATACCAAGACGTGCTTCTTTTTGAGCAAGACACTATATTAATCATTGTTTATGGTTTGTTTAGACCAATTTCCTCATCTTTCTTGTTTGTATTTCAACAAACCTTAGGAAATTAGTCCAAACAAACCATATACAATGATGCTATACTAAGTTAAATTCTTTTGTCCCCTTCTTTTTAAAGTCCAAGTTTGTTTTGTACTTCAGATTTATACCACAATTATGAAGATGTAGTTCCACTTGTTCTTGAACTATTTTCTGAAGTTATCCAACGGCAGCTTTGTTACCTTAATGAAGTAAGTATTTTGTCCATTTTTAAGTTTTGTACTAAAATAATTGCAAGCTGAAATTTTTGCATGAAATTTCTTTTTCATTTTTTAATATATTTTTAAAATGTTTTATTTTTGAGACTTTTTAGCAAATCTGGAATTGACCAAAATTGAAACAAAATACAAATTATTAGTCTTCAAAGTATTTACATTTACTTTCTAATATAAAACATTCTCTATTTAAAAATTTTTCATTAGATAAAGCGTTGTCAACCATTGTTATTTTTTGACTGATATTTTCTTTCATCTTAATTTTTTTTTAGTTGCTTTTTATTGCAACTTTACTCACTGTCAATCTGCGGCAGTTAGTAAACAGCATGGATCTGAAATAAAGGATCTCTCGGTGGGATTCAAACTTGCGCCCATTGCAAAAGATTTTGAGTCTCACAGAGCTTATACTAAAACAATTAAGATGAAAGAAAATACTAGTAAAAAAATTTGAGATGCCTGTTCTTTTGTAGGCTAATGAAAACAGGACTATTACTGAAATTGAATACCTTAATCTTAGTATTAAATTTTCACTGTTAACTTTTATTTGTACCCATTTTTCAAAATATCTATTGTTAAAATGCATGTGAATGTCACTAGATTGTTTTCCTCAATCTGGTTTCCTTTTGAAAAATAAACCTGAAAGTTTTCCTAAATAAGTTTGAGAGATTTATATTTTTACAAATAATCTCATCTTGAATAATCATAATTTTCTTTTAATGATTATTAGACAGATTAACTGCTATTAGAAAGAAATAGAACTTGAGAATTTATTGAAATCATCTAAAGATGTAACTTTATCAAATCAGATTTACTTTTTCAAAATTGAAAAACAAAATCAAATAAGATTATTTTGTGAAATATGATTTTAATGCATTTATTTGTGTAAGGGAAATATATCTCTATTTTAATGAAAAAACCCTAAAAGAAATTGCATTGATATAACCAAGTTAATAATTAAAATTTATAATTTCAAAATATTGTATTATTACTTTATCAGTTTGAGCATAGGTTAGTAGATTCTTTCTTGGTTATTTTTAATATGCATATTGAAAAATTGCGATTTAACAACAATATAAAAAAAAAAAGATTGGAATTCAGAACTAAAGAATTAAGGTACCAGCAAGTTTGTTTATTTTTTTTCTTTCTTTCTCCAAACTGACTATAAATGTGTTTATACATATGAGATATCAAATTATTCACTTTAAATATTTAGTTTATTATTACATAGCATCACTAAAACTATTCATATTCCTGTAAAAGCTTTTCTATGTCAGGTTTAGATATTGGGAATAAGTAGACTATATTTTACAAATTTGTTCATCTTCAAAATCATGGAAGAAGTTTATTAATCATCTTTTTTTTGCATTGCAGGCAGATTCCCAGAAGATCTATGAACTGTCTCTGTCTGTTATACAAACATATTCCAAGCATAATATTGGTTAGTAGATGGTTTGCACATTTCTGTATAAACTGTTGTTGAATAAAAAAAGAAAATTGTCCCTACAATTTGATTACATCTTGATATGTTCTTGTGCTCATTATATATAAAAAAAACTTTTAACATAAAACAAAATCCCGTTTTAACTGGTTGATTAAATTAAAAAATGCATTTATTTACAATTTCTAAATTTTTACATGGAAACTTATTTCATGTGAAGATTTTCAGTGTTGTTGGTTGAATTACATTCTTTATTGCATTAATTGAGCAAAAATTAGAAATATTCTTGAATACTCAATATTATGGTGTATATCTTTGACTTGTATGAGATTTAGGGTTTTTATCTACTAATATTAGTTTTATACTCTGAAGCATAAAAACTTATATGCCTTTTTAATATAGGCATATTAGTTATACTTCTCAAAATACTATGAAGCTGTTAGCAGTTTGCATATCTTTTAAGATTACGTTTTGAGTTTTTCTGTATACTTATCAATTTTGTTTTTATTTATTCCTTTTTCTTTCTTAGCTCGGAGGATAGCCGAAATCAATGATGATGAGGAGGACAAATGCTATGATCTCCTTTTGCTAATGGAACTGCTAACACATCTCTTGTCTAAGGATTTCATAGATTTCAGTGGACCTGGTGAGTATATATGATTAATAACTTCCAGTTTTATTTTTGGTTTTAAATAAATTTGGCTTTTAAAAAATGTTACTCGTAATTTGGTATTGTGTGATGGATTTGCTGAAATAGAATGACATAGAATATTCAACAATTATTAAATTTTGCTTTTTGCAGTTAGTGATATTTCATTATAATAAACTAAATCATTTGTGTGTTGAGTATCCTATTGTATCAATAGATGTAGAGCTGGAAAACTGCTCAAGTGTACCTTTTCTGTGTACCTTTGTGAATCTTCTGCATAATAAAAAGGTTTTTGTGAGAAGAAAAAAGATTGAAAGACAATTTGAAATGGACCTTTTTTTTTTTCCCTTTTATTTTCAGAAGGAGAAAGTTCTCAGTCCCCATCGTCACATGTATCAGCAGCAGCAGTTGTCCTTGTTGGGCTGAACATTATCATTCCACTCATGAGTTCTGAATTGCTCAAGGTAACTTTCTAATGGTTTTATTTTGGCAAAATGTTGAATTATTTTATATTCCTTATTCTTTTTGCTTGTTGATTATCTGTAACTATCTACAGCAGTCTTTCTCAACCTTAGGGATTCCATGAAAAAAGCACCTGGCTTTTGATTCATTTGATTTTTATATAATGAGTAGCAGTCCTTGCTTGAAGACATTTGACACTAGAAGCACCAGAATTTTTACCAACCGAAAAAGACCAGCAGCTATCGTTTTTTACAGTAGTTATAAATTTCAGGTTTTAAGGAAAATATTCTAATGAGAAACAATATATAATAAAATATTTGGCAAAGTAGGATGACTTAACTGTCAAAAATGGATTGCATCATAAGGACAGATTTGACTGATCACCGCTAAAGAAGCTAACATTATTTTACTTTCGTACTAAACTGGTATGACAATAACTGTTTGAGATTATTTTTATTTTTTTTTTATTAAATCAAGTATTGTAAACCATTATTATTAACTTTGGACTACTATTTACATTCATCCTAATTTTTAGTTTGTTTAATCACAATTTCAGTAAGGCAGTGTTATTTGGATTTTAGTAAAAAAAAAAAGTGATCGGTTATTTTATTTTTATTTAGACAAAGTATTGTAAAACATTTTTATTAATTTTTGATTAAGTCGTCCCCTACTTAGCCAAATATTTATAATTACAGTTCCAGATTTTCAATATTTATCAACTTTCATCAATTTATATTGTCAGTAGTAAAAAAAAAAAAAAAAATTTTTTAAAAATACTTTTATACTGGGGTTCCTTGAGATATGAAAGTATTTTTTTAAAGGGTTCCTTCAGTCTAAAAATGTTGAAAGGATGATTTACTGTAAAATAAAAGGGGGTTAAGACTACTTAGGATCTTGGTGCTGACAGATGTACACTGGTCTTCTTCCTGGTTAATATTGGATTGATGATTATTTGAGAATTCTGGGTGCTGTAAGTAAAAAGTAATGGGGTTTCTCATTAAAAATTCAAGAACCTCATTGTTGTGGGATTGAGAAATCTGTATCCTCATCAGGTACAACTGACAACTACTGTATTTTGTTGGTGACTCTGCTTACTGATCAATCATGAAAATTTAGTATTTTGCTCTGATCACCAAATTAGTGAACAAGTGACAGTTGCAAGATTTTAAATCTTAAAAAAAATTTCTTTTTTAGTGCAGATGACAAGCTCCTTCATTTCCTGGTTATAACAAATGTGGCTTGTTTAGCACAAATGCAGTTTGTAATTTTGAAAATTTCAACAAAATTAAAGTGCCAGGTTCTAAAACAAACTGTTACCTACTCAAATTCCACCAAATTTAAATCACCTACTTTTGAAATTTTCTAACAAACAGGAAACTTCCCTATTGGAAAAAAATTAAAAACAATACTACTATTTAAGATTTATCTAATGAAAGTATCAAATTAAATCCTATTGATGCAATGTTACCAAAAAAGAAAAGTCCTAATTGCTCAGGATAAATTTATTGGTGCCAATTCTGACATGTTTATAAATGAATTTATAAATAAAAAATTTAATTATTAGATTTTTAGTTAAATCTTTTGTTCACACTGTTAATCTTTCTTTTTCTTTTCAGTTCCCCACCCTGTGTACTCAGTATTTTAAACTTGTCTCTTTCCTGGGAGAGTGCCACCCAGAGAAATTCTGTCTTCTACCTGCCGATCTGTTCAAAGCATTCATGGGTTCTGTACAACTTGGACTTACAGCGTATCCTTTTCTAAATATATTAAAAATACCTAATCTTATATAATCTTATATTATATAAAACCGTTGTCATTAATTTGTTTGTTGGTTTCTGAAACAGATATATAAAATTAACAAAACCTTGCCATGATTCGAATATCCGACCTGGAGGTAGACAGGCAAGTAGCTCATCTGTTTGGCCAATCTTACGTTGCTTGAATATTGGGTGAAATTAAGTTAGCAAGTGACCAATCAAGCAGCAGGCACAGGTCGATTGACTGCTGCTGATTACAGCACTACTTGCTTACCTGCCTTTGTTTTTGTTTACATCCAGTAAGTAGTACAGCACTAAGCCAAATGAAGGTAAATAGGGGTCAGAATAATATTGCACTAATCCGTAATTTATCCATACATAGCATGATCCTGTCATTTTTGAGAGGTACTATACTAGTTTTTAATATAAAATTTCAGACAAGTTTAAACAATGTTTTTCTAAAAATGTAGTTTGTGGCTGTGAAAGTTTTAAAAACATCCCTTAGTGGATTGCAGATATTTTATACTTACAGCTTTTATTACCTCTGGCAACAAAGTTGGAGAGGTATATGCATTACGTCTGTCAATATCTCCCACAAAATTTCATTGGAAACTTTTGAAGGGTGGGCCATGGGCTGAGGAAGAAGTGATTAAATTTCGGAGCGGATCCAAGAATTGTTTTTTGATTTAGTGTACGGCATTGGCAGAGGTATGTGTTCTTTGAGTGGTTTCTAATTCTTAAACAAATCTTGAATCTTCCGTCTGCTTAAAGTACTTTGACACCCTAGAGGTTTTCTAGCCATACATTAAGTCTGTAGAAAATTTCTTTGCGTTATTTTTTTTTTCCTTTCAATTTTTATTCCCTTAACCTTGTTTATAGCTATGGCCCAGACATCACCAAACTGTGCCTTGAAATAGTTTCTGCTTTGGCATCTCATGTGGTCTGTAATGATCTGAAGGGATCTCAGCTCCATATGGCCATGGAGCTGTTTCTTAAGGTAGTGTTTTTGGCGTTTTTTTCTTTCATATTTTCTTTCTTCATTCATAATAAGTCTATTTTTGTACAGTTTTTTTATTCATTTTAATGTATTACATTTTTTGATGTTATATTATAGGTCTTTGAAAGTTAAAGTATTCAATTAAAAATTTCAATTGTTGTACTTGTTTAGACATTAAACAAAAGCAGGAATTATTTTCTTGATTGATAATTAAAATTCTGATTTTGGAAAAAAAGATTTAAAAAAAAATACATTAACTCTTTCAAGATTCCTGGGACATATATCGCTTTATATGACTGATGGGCTATATATGTGCCGTAGATCTTTTAGAAGTCTACTAGGACATTCTAATGCAGGCAATGCATTAAGCACCTTAATCGGTTAGTCTTGAAAAGGTTAAAAACCATACCAAAATCATCACACTATTTTGCTCTTTCCAAAGGTAACTACTGGAAATAAATTTGCACACATTAGGCTATAGATTAAAAAGTGAGACAGTGATGTTAACAAATCTATGAAATTCTGATACCAATAAAGCAAAGTTTTCAGATAATACAAGAGAATAAAGGTTTCTTATTCCATAAATGATATAAAGGAAAATCATAGAGAAGACTCATATTTTTTTTTTTTTTTTTTTTTTTTTTTTTTTTTTCTTTCTATTAATAGGTTGTGTTCCGACTGCTGTTGCTCGAGAGCTTTGATATGGATCTCTTAGAAACGGCCAGCACCACTTTATTCTGCCTTATCTGCTGTCATCAGGTAAATACTTTGTCTTGTAGTACTGAAGTTTGAGTTTTGGGATTTTCTTTTGGATTCAGTAATTTAATTTTATTGAGATCATTTTAACATGGTCTTTTCTGGGTTTTATTTATATATATCTCGGAAGTGATATCTTAATGAAGCTCACTTTTAGGGGTACTTCATTAGTGACGACCCGAGAACTATTTTGTACACCTGCCTCGCAGAGCACCTGTTGGTCTGCAACGGACATGGTAAACCCTCCTGAATCTTTGTTTGCATAGCCAAGCAAGAAGGGTCTGGAGCCCTAACCTTAAACAAAGGTGCAAGAATAAACTAGAATTATTTTTGTTTTAATATCTTGAAAATCAAGATTTAACATTTGCTTCACACATACTTTAAAAGATTTATTAATTGTAGCTAAAAGAGTAAAAAAAATAGAATTCTTGTTGCAATATTACTTTTCTCACTCTCATACACCTTTTTTATACTGTATACTTAGGATTTACCCTGCTGGTTGTTATCTAAAAACCATCCAGAAAGAGGTTGCCAGTTTTTCTATGAAACTTTAAGGTCGGCCATTTTGTAATTCAAAATGGACGACTGAATGGACATTTCTTCCAATTATGACAATCATTGTGCATGGATCAGTCTCAAAAATCACTTCTTCCCTAGCCTATTGCCCAACCTTCCTCAAAATTTCATTGAAATTTGAGAACTTTTGGAGATACAGTGTGGACAGACAGGAGTAAATATGAAAAGTTTTTGGAGATATTTTTCTTTGTTTTTTCTTCCTACATTTTTGTATTCGCTCCTGTCTGTCCATACAATATATCTCCAAAGGTTCTCTATGAATATTAATGAAATTTTGTGAAAAGGTGGGCCACAAGGTAAGGGAGAAATGTTTTGGGCCGGATCCAGGAATTCGTTTTTGATTGAGAGATACCCCCCCCCTTTTTTCTTTCTTCTTTTTGTATTTGCCCCTGTCTGTCCACACAATATCTGCACATGTTCTCAATGAATTTCAATTAAATTTTGTGGAGGGGTGGGCAATATGCTAGGGAAGAAATGATTGCATTTTGGGACAGATCCATGCACAATGACTTAGTCACAATTGGAAGAAATCTCCATTCACAGTTGTCCATTTTGAATTTCAAATTGGCCATCTTTAAAGTTCATAGAAAAACTGGCCATAAATTATTTCTTAATCTAGATGGTTTTTAGTTATGATTTAACCTGGTTGCCAAGATTCTGTCCCCCAAATATAACTCTAAAAATGTGCCAGAAATCGATATACTATTTTTATCTGCTAGCCAAAAAGTTGACCCCATACCAAAATACTGAAAACCATTTTAACAAGTTAAGGGAACAGATAGTTCTTAACTTGAAATCATAAAATGAAATGTTTTTTCTGATTTAGTAAATTTTTTTCTTTAAATTTAATACTTGGGTATATTATATTTTCATGTTTGAGTATTCTTTTAATTATTTTTTCCTCCTTCTTTTTCTTAGGAGAAGTATCGCCATCTGGTGACAGAATTATTATATAGCCAGGAGGAACAAGAGTACAAAGAGAGATTATTTGAGGCTTTTAATCAACTGACACCTTCATCTTTGAAACTTGTCATCACCAGACAAAACAAAATTGCCTTCTTGCAAAACTTTGAACAGTTCTTAATCAATGCTCGGGGCATTTTGTGCGTGAAATGAAAAATACTCACACATTAAAAAAACAAAAAAAAAAAACTCTTAAAAAATTACTGACCAGGGTTGCCAGTTTGTCCAGAAGGGGAGATAATCTGAGCTTTATCTCAGTGACTTCTCCCCCTTCTGGACAAATCTGGCAAACTGGTTACTGAACAGAATTTTTGCATCAATCCAGTTGGAGAATTTTTTTTTTTTTTTCTTATCCTAAACTTTCAAAGCAATTTCTTGGCTTGAGCATTTCAACTCCTCCCACATATCAGTTTGTGTCTAGTAATCACACATTGGTTAATCACAATCACTCATTCACCACTTTATATAACATAACACTTTTGTGTTTGGAGTTGATGGTATCTACCTGACAACTAGAGAAGAAACAAACCGTTTCGTTGTCACTGAAAAGTCTTGTTTCACATTTTTAAGGCAGTAATCCGTTACTGAATTCTGCAGGCTCTTTAACAGAGTTGCCAGATTGGGCTATGAGGGGGAGGTAATCTGAGCTTTATCTCGGACTTATCCAACACAGGCATTGGAATAGGGTCGAATTTGGAAATAGAGCGAGTCTGAAGGCAGAGGTTCAATATCAGCCTCTTGAGGTCTCGGAGATAAAGCACTGATTATCCCCCCTTGTAGCCCAATCTGGCAACCCTGCTTATATATATATATGTATATGTATATGTATATATGGCCAGGTTCTATTCCATAAATACTAGCCATCTGCAGGGTTGCCAGATTGGGTAAGTCTGAGATAAAGCTCTGATTATCTCCCTTGTATCCCAATCTGGTAACCCTGGCCATCTGAGTATTTCTATATACATTGCTTGCTGTATTATGTACAAGTGAGGAATTATGTTCTGGAAATTGACTGTTGGGGGGGGAAAAAAATGAAAAATCTAGGGAACATTTAATCAAAATGCGCTTGCAGGCAAACACACACCCACACCACTTTTCCCCACTGGTAAATGTGCAAAAATATTCACACATGAAGGAAGGAAGTCCTTATTGTTTACTGAAACATTCTGCCTGCATTCTCTTCACCTCTATGCTGCGTATCTGTCTACTTCCTTTTTGTATCTTCGGCACGGTAAAGAGAAAAGGAATATTAGCAATGGTGCTTCTGAATATGAACAATTATTCCTTTATTGAACAATGCTCGAAAATAGATTGAAAAAGAAAATTATATTCAACACAGGAGTTCAATGAAAATACTGATAAAACACTAAAGTCTTTTTTTCCTTTTT
>VCCN01001259.1:2835398-2852438 GCA_006491835.1 Architeuthis dux
CTGATGAGGGCTGAAGAATGGATCAGCCGAAATGTTGTGTTGGCAACATCAACGGTAGGAAGAAGAGATTCATTTGTCTGAGAACTAATATTTAACTGTGACTGATACATTCAACAACTTTTATTTTATGTATTTTAGAAATAACATTCATTTGTTGGTACCTATAGATGATGTGATGGTTTGCAAACTAGGTTCAATCATTAATGGGTGCCCCATTAAGCATAGTAAATTTCAATAACAGCTTGCATTTTCAATTGCATGCCCTTTGTAAGTTGACTTGTAAAATGCACCACATAAACCTATATGTAGTCAATTCTTGGTAATTCTACAGATTTCCCCATACTATCCAAAAGTAGAGCATTTCTATGAAAACTTTGTAAGCCGAAATGGCATAAAGTGAAGAAGCAATTACCATTAATTTATAGGGGAGAATATTTTGAGCGTTTTCAGACCAAAAAAATAACCTTCTATATCTGTCAGTTTTACATTAAACATAACACCTTTACAAGCTCTCTTCAGCTTTTCTGATGCCTTAGGACACATCTTGCTAACGGATGCACAAAATAAATCAAGATAAAGCACAGATGCTCACAGACACAGTTCAAAGCTAGGGCTTGAGGTCTTTCATAAAAGCGAACTTTCATAAAGTGGGGGATATCTTTATTTATTAAACACTGCTACCCACAACACTTGTTTATTGCTGGGTTTAGGTTATTAATGTGTTATATGAATACATTTATATGTATCTATGTATCCGGATTTTGCCTAGCCCTAACTGTTCATAGTAGAAACTTGAAATTTTGTGTACACATTCCCCTCAATGAGTAGAGAAAATGTTTGTTTGTTTGAAAATCCCCCCTAAATAGCTTTTTAGAGGGGTGTTCAGTAAGCAATGTATGTTTATGCTAACATTAGTCACTAATTTGTCCCCGCTTGTTTTTTGAAAATTCTGACCTTTTTTTTTCTCACAGCCCAACAAAAGGCGAGAGAAGTAACTTATCCATTGATAACCCCATTTTCTAACTTTTTAATTGATCACCCCCAACACAGCAAATATCGATAGTGGTGATTCATAATTTCCATTGGAATGCTAGTTTTTATATTTTTTGCTGCAATTAGCCTTTTCAATTTTTGTGTTTATCATTCAGGTGTATTTTTTTTTCTTTTCAACAAAGCAAGAATGTGAAAAAGTGTGCGCGTTCACATGAAATAAAACCCATGGCAGGTATATAAACTTGCCTAGGGCTTGATTTCATGCTCTTCAAAGTTTCTTAAGGCTTCTTATGTTTTTAATTATGCATATATTTGAATCTTTTTTTAAGAAAACCATTGATCCTTTTCCAACCTTTTGTATTAAAAATAAATGGACAGGAAATATGAAAATAAGGAAAGAACATGCAAATAAAATTGGATGTGAAACCAATACAATAGACTGCTGAAGGAGATTTCAATAGTTTTAAAATGAAGACTAGTAATGATTGAGTATTAAAAAAATACAAGTATTCATTTTCAACATCCATACATTGAATGTCAGATGTGTGAGGAGGAGGGGCGAATTAAATCTATCTAGACCAGTGGTTCTCAACCTTTTCATTCCCCACTTTTATCAATAAGATTACTAGTATCCTCCTTTCCATTTATTAAGTTGCAACAAAGAATAACTTTATTTTATGTATAATTAGACATCTTCATACTAAGAATTAGTTTAATTTTATAATTGTACAGCTGCTGCTGTGTATTTGTTACTCAAAGAAAGCAAGCGAAAATAATTAGAACACATCATTTGAAATTCCAATTTATTAAAAAAAAAAAAATCTGCTATCATGAAAACCCTATCTCTAGACTGGACTTTTTACCTAATAGCCTTACCAGACACCCCACCCGCTTGGGAATCACTGATAACACACACCTTTTTAATGACTATAGCAAGAAATCCTGTTCTTTAATAATGAGATGGATACTATACAAAAGATATTATTGATTATTTTTATTTGAGAAAAAAATAAGTTTTCTGGTTGATTAGTTCTTCGGCCTTCAAATTAAATTGTAGAAATCTAGAATAAAGAAGTAACTTCGGCGACCTTAACTAGCGTCCTGTACTACAGGAATTTGCTATGTCATATTGTAGCATGTACTATGCTTGTGTGTAAGGAATTTTCACTGATTTTTGTAAAAGAAAACTCTAAAAAAAAGTGGGTGTTATCACAACATTCATGAACAGTCAAATTATTGTTAGGACAATCTTTTAAAAAAATCTCCAAAAATGACAGTTATGTCCTCACTCCTCTTTTTTTTTCTTCCCCAGATATTTTCAAATACCAATAATCATTGTCTTAAAATGAAATAGAAATAATTAACAAAGTTATGAATCTTTACTCAAAAACGGAATTTAAAAAAAAAGAAATGTGGACAATATTTTGCTGTCTATTTTGTCTCCATTCTTTTATTTGATTAAAAAGTTGTCAGTTGGACTGTCTCCACCATTTAAGTATGCCATAGTTTTTTGTCTGTAACATCCTAAGGGAAATAACTTTCATATTTTTACGCAAGAGTTACTTCCCTTAAAAGACATTCATTATTTTATTTGTAAGAGAAAAGATGATTATACACAATATTTGAAATCTGTGACAATTCCTCAATTGAATTAGCTTCACGCCTCTTTATCTCCTAAGCTTTTATGTAATTGCAATTGAAAAATTACTTAAGTGATTGCCAGGGTGAACTAGTATCATTATAAACCACACTTTAAAAAGACAAAACAACCTCATTGTATATTTTCTTTTCATTGTGTCACTGAATATCCAGTTTGTATGAAATTAAACATTTAACAGAAGGCATGCTTTCACAATTTGTACATTTTTATGCCCTTTGAGATAGAAGTGCATGTATGGGTGTGGCTGTCTAGATTTTTTTTGTACAGGGCCGGCACAAGGGTTTCATGGCGAGACTTAAAATGTGTGCTCTGGTTGTATTTTTTTTTTTTTTTTTTTCAGATAGGCGAATCTAAGCAGTCACCTAATGGACAGGCCGGCCCTGTTTTTGTATGAAAAGTGCATTTAGATATTTTCAACTGCCATGATTTTGGATTGTGGTAAAATAAGAAGCAACGAGAAGCAAAGCCAGGATATCATTTATTACCATTAAAAATTGCTCTTATCATTGAATAACTTTTCCTCTACCGATAACCTTAAATTATTCATTTAATCACCTCTGTAATTTTTTAAAAAAAAGCTTTTATACATTCTCTTTGCTCCTCGTAACGAGAAGGGAATGTAATTTTTCTTTTTTTTTTCAACTAGAAGCGAAACAATATCATTTATTACTAGTAACAATTGCTCTAATCAATGAATAACCCTAAATTCTTTAATTAATCACCATAAATCTCTGTACAAAAGCTTTTTTTTAAATTACATTTCCTTTGCTTCTTGTATTTTACAGGGACCACATAATTTTTGCCTTTTGGAAATAAAGGCAATTTCTTATTGTTTGGGTTATTAGTTTTACCCTTTAAAAAAACTAAAAATAAAAGGGGGAAACTCTTATTACCACATTGACTGCAAAGTACACTAGTGTTATGAAATCATTTATAAAGAAAAAGTGAAAAATAAATCAAGTATAAAAAAAATCCTGTAATGTCTGTTTTCTTTTTAATCTGGGGCCAGCCCCCCCCCTCCTACATTTAGGGTACCAAAATGTTCCTCTTTCAGAAAAAAGATGTTACCAAGAAAAAAGTTGGGATAAACTACCTCATTTGCATAAAACAAAATTTCATATCTCATCTCCCAATTGACATATCTGAGTACTTTAAAAGGCTAAATCATGGTTTAAGCACTTTACAAGGAAATTTCCTGGACAATTTTCTATTATAATAATGATTGTTTATAAGACCTTGCAGTACACAGCAAGAATAAGAATTTATTAAAAATACTACTGCAACAGTCAATCAAAATGACCAAAAATTTAAATATGCCAAACTGAAAGGTTCATGACCAAATGCCTTTTTCAAAAAGGCCAGATTTGTCCATAAAATAGCAACCCTGTTCTGTATGTTCTCATGTGATCACTGAAGTTAAGCAACTTTGAGCCTGGTCAGTCCCTATGAATGACCACTTAGGAATACTAGGTGCCGTAAGTGAGAAAGGTGAAGTGAGTGACTCTACTTCAAATGGTTGTTGCCTCTAAGTCTATTTCACATATATTGCAAGCTGAGACAAGAAAAACTTGTGATATGGGAAGCCCGGACAGGGACGGTTGATGCCATAGCCAGCATAAGAGCACTAGCTAGCTGTTACGTTTATTGTTTTTATTTTTCCTCTTTTGTCCAAACTCCTCTGCATGTTCCGAAACAAACTTGCTTGGCCTACTTGATAATCAGTTCAGCAAAGAGCCTGTCATTTACCTACCATTTTATAAACGTCTCACCTGCTGAGAGAAAATCGAAACCTGTACTGGCTTTAGAAATATTAAGCATTTTAAAATGCTTGTTATGAACTGGCTAGCTCAGAGACGGAATTTCTGGTGACTTAATGAGCTGACCTAAACTATACGTGTTGTTGTTGGTGGTGTTTTTTTTTTTTTTGTTTTTTTTTTGGCAACCATGGGCGTCCACTGCCACATTTAGAAGACATGCTGGGCGGAGGAGGATATATTCAGAATATATATTAGTGGCAGCCCTGTTACATGATAGGCATTCCACCTGTGGAGAAGATGCTGCACTCGCTGCCACTTGTAGTGTAAGATGGACGACCCACTGTAATAATTCAGATGGTGAATTGAAGGCCTGATCCAGGGCGAGCAGACGCTCACGTCTGCAACAGCTATAGACTACCCATAGTCCTAGCCATGATGATGGAACAACTTGGGCGTTTCTAATGCTGTTTTTTTTTGTTCCCCCTAAAACCAGACAAGTTTTATAAAAATGAAATCTCAAAGAAAGACAAAGGGCTCAACATCGGTTCCTTGCTGATTCATCATTCACAATTTGAGCTCCCAAAAATGACTAAACTGTTCGCAAAATCAGTACGCTAACCATTGCCTTATGGGCAGATTCTCGGTACTCGAATATATTGTAGTGTAAGCATATGTTTAAGTGATTGGCTCTAAAAGATTGATTAAACTTTTAATTAGCAAATAGACAGTTCTAGTCATTATCAAACTTCATTCAACTTATTCCCTTATTGCTAAATAGATTTCTCTATGGCCGACCACATCTGGAGAGAAAAAGGCGACCATCTTCCTCTCTGGGAGGAAGTCCAGATTATTGACAGAACGATGTTGGCGGCAGAGAAAAATCAGAAGCAGCTCATGTCGACTAAATGCATTAGTCAGACAAGTGCAGAGTTCACCCCGATGTGGCTTCTCAACACACAAACCTGACAAGACAAAGATACAAAAACACCCCGGCCCTTCGTTATAAGGATTACCGCCTTTAAAAATAACTTCTGTTTACCCCATCACACTCGGATTTCACAGATGAAGAAGGCCGAAGAATTGATCGGCCGAAACGTTGTGTTTGCAACACAAACAACAATGAGTTCAATCGTCCGAAGAACCATTTGAACTATACATTTCTGTTACAGCTCACTATCAACTGACAAAAGTCAAAAAAGGAGTTGTAAAATACGAGAAGCGAAACAAAGATATCATTTATTACCAGTAACACTTGCTCTAATCAATGAATAACCCTAAAGTATTTAATTAATCGCCACAAACCTCTGCATAAAAGCATTTTTTTTAATTGCATTCGCTTTGCTTCTCATTACGTATAATGAGAAAGATGTGGATTAATAGTAACAATCATAGACGCCGACTATGTGGGGGCTCTAACCACTCCCTGGGGAAATCGTCGAGGGGCCGAGCCTCCACTAGTATTAATTGACAAACAATTTCAAGCTTTTATAAAAATCTATTTCGAACATTTTTTTTTTTTTTTTTAAATATTAGGGGGAGGGGGGATTATAGTCTTTGATACAAGCATGGTAACCGTTACATGTTATTACTGATAATACGTGTTTCTATGCAATTCAAATAGCTTTAACGTAACATTTTTTTTTATTTAAGCCCCGCCTCCACTGGGAAAACTAAAAGTCGGCGCCTATGGTAACAATTGATCTCATCGATGAACAACCCTAAATTCTTTAATGAATCACCGCGATTCTCTTTGCTTCTTGCTGCTTCTCGTATTTTACTGCCACCAAAAAAAAAAAACAATTTTTGTTTGAACATCAAAAACATTTTTATCTTTGTTTAAAAAAAAAAAAAAATCAAACACAAAAAACTATAATGGAATTATTTAATTTTTCGAAGATTACATGATAAAGCAGCAAACAAACGCATGATTATTTAGACACTCTTGAAGAACATATCAGAGAATTCCTTAAAGGAAATCTGATTATCCCTATCCTTGTCGGCTATTTTGATCATGGCGTCCAGATCAGCGTCGCTTACTTGACAATTCTTTCCCTTTAAAATAGCTTTGAGCTCAGCCTTGCTGATTTTGCCGTCTCCGCTGGTATCAGCAGCTTTGAAAGCTTTCTCGATATCCTCTTTACCGAATTCCCTGAAACAGAGAAATTAAAGAAAATTTTAGGATAATTCAAACAAAAATAAATTTTTGGTTGAACCAGTTCTTTTTTAAAAACTTTTGACTTTACACAACTACCTCAGTCACTAAGTATGCCCAATATACCCGTGTTAATTAGCGGAAGGTAGTACAGGTACACCATCTTTTATCCAAAAGCCTTAGGACCAGACACTTTTCGGAATGGTAATACAGGTAACATATATACAAGGTAGTCAATTATTAGGGTATGACAATGTCTCAGACTAAATATTTACAAGTTCCAATGCAGAGTTGGGGGTAATATTATTTATAGTCTTAATTTAGACTATAAATAATATTACTGCGGTAAATGAGATCTTTTGTTTGTCCACCACCGAGACATCCAATTGGACCCATGCGGGTCACAAGTTTAGACCTGCTAGCCAGCTCACCATACTTGAGTCAAAAGTTTTGAAACATCTGATGCCTGCGTCTGCGGTTCAAGGAAGACTTTGGAACACATTCTGACTTGCTGTCCGGCTCTGAGTCCCCCGGGTGAAATTACTGGCATACTTTTTATTTTCAAGTGTACCTGTACTACTAGTCTGTGTTCAATCCCAAGTAAGGGCCATGATTTTGAATGCAGATTTTCAGGGCAGATATTTCCTTGCCATTTGGAAATTTAGTACAATACGATCTTCTTGCACTCCATTTGGTAGTGTGCTAGACTAAGCTAGTAGATAAACAAGCTCCGAAAACCAAATATATTTTAACGGAAAAAATGTTCGGTTTTCAGAATATCGGATAAGACCTACAATATTAATTTGGGGTATTAGTAAAATGCACCTTTTGGTAGCAAATACAAACAAATATGATTCTTCATCGCCAAAAATTTGGGATGTATCGATGCACAATAACTTCGTCATAATTGAAAGAAATGTACATTCACAGTCGTCCATTTTGAATTTCAAAATAGCCGCCCTTAAAGTTCATAGAAAAACTTGCAACAACTTTTTTTTTCTAAATCTGGATGGTTTTTAGATATGATTTAACCTGGTTGCCAAGATTCTACCCACAATGAATGATAACCCTATATACTAATTTCAACATTTTCAGAAAATTTGGTCTGTAAATGGCCGATTTGTAAAGCAGCTAAGCGTAAACTAGACTCCCTCTGGCAATGAGGGTGTGAGTTCGATTCTCGCCGAAGGCTAATTCTTTATTATCCGACCGCGCTGTTATTCATTGTCGTAGAAACAACGGCCCAAATTGAAAGTTGTATATAAAAACAACTGAAATTAAGATGAAGTTAAAGCTAGTCAAATTTGATTAAAATAATGTTACAATTACTTCATCCAATAATAATAATAATAATAAAGATGTAAGCTATGATTTGTTCTCATATATCCAGGAATAAATGAAAATTCTTACTTAAGAGGTTTTCTGTCTAACGAATCCAGCCACTCGTCTACGGTGATAAAACCATCTTTATCCTTGTTGAGTGTATCAAAAACGGCCTGAAATAAAAAGAGAAATAAATAATAAAAAGTGGTTCCAAACGTCTTGGTATCGTATTATTCAACGTTAAAGAATAGACGGGTTAGAGTCAGAAAAAAAACAAACTATATGAACCATTTGAGTCAAGTTCGAGGCAAAGTTTAACCTTTCAGCCGTCGAGATTGGATTGTTTCATTGGGACGGATTTTGAGTAAACACGGTTCTTTTGAAAAGAAACTAACATTTCTTACTTTCCTATTTAAAACCCATAAGAACCCATACCCATTTCTATCCGAAGGAACATTGTGTGTGCTTCTGGGTAGGCAAATTGACACACGGTCACGTGACTGCACCAAGATGTTCAGTAGATGTCACATATTACACTTCATGAGTTAAAATCAAGGATAAAATATAATATTATATAATAGACTGTGCAGATCAATTAAATGGTATGTGACACCGGTGTCACAGTGGGTTCTTTTAATTTTGTTGCTAAAAGGAGGATTTTTAGAATTTTAATAAAATGGATGAGAAACAACAATTAAAAACTTAGGAACGAATTATTTCCCCTTTCTCAGTCCGAATTTTCACAAAACAAGCGTGAATGCTACCGGACACAAACTAAGGGACCAATTTAGCATACATTCACGCTTTATATTGCTTAGAGCTGCTGTCGGCAACCTGCGGGCCAGATCCGACCCGCTAAGGGATATTGACCGGCCCGCGAGCATATATTGAGATAATATGCTTACTGTTTATGTTTTAAAGATTCTTTGCGTCTTTTTATATGATTCAAAAGATACCTTGATTGAAATAAATTGCAACTAAATTGAGTTCTTCGATTACTAATTGGCATCATTGGTTAAGCACAACTAGTTTTCTAGCATGCGTTATTCATTGGTTCATGTAATAAAATGGATAATTCCGATATTACAAGCTTTTTTATGGCATTTATTCGGCCCACCGTTCGCTGATTGATACGCGATCCAGCCCGCAGAGGCAAAAAGGTTGCTAATCCCTGGCTTAGGGCCTCACCAGATCAAAGTCCAGCACTAGGTGCGGTTAGAGAAAAAAAGTTTGTTGGATGAACACAAAACAAACAGAGTACATTGCAAATCGATGCATTAGTAACCAATCACTTTTCATTGACTACGCCTTTCGTTTTGAGAATCCACTTGAATGCTATATCAGCGGAGATGCGATGGTAGATTCGTAGCGCAGTAAAGCATTTTGAAAAGATCATTAAAACAACATTAACATGGAACTCATAATACGAAGATAGGTTCAGTTGAGCTGATGGCTTAAATAGAAGAGCCTTTCTTCTATTTAAGCCATCTTGAATGAGGCTGTAAAAAAAAAACACGACTTACAATCTGTGCATTTGTAAAGATATCGTGATTTTATTATTTATGGAAAGTGGGATGGGCGGAATATAATTTATCTTGCATTAGACAGAAGTGGACTATGGCTGCAGTTGTTGTTAATCTGATTCCTGTGTAACTAGAGATTTTCAGGTTTCTAGTAGAAACAAGAATTTAGTATTTGTTCTATTTGTTCTACTATTTTTATATACGCGAATGTATTTATAATAGAATAACAAATTTACGTCTAATTTCAGACTAAAGTTATTTAGAAAATCAGACAATTCAAACCATGATAAAGGAATATAATTTTATAGCTTTTGGATGATAGTGAAAAAATAAAATTCAGTAAATCTGGGTACAGACATGAATACGTTTTTATATGTGAAGAAGTTCATAATGATTATAAGGATACTGGACGAAGCTATCGAATACACACTATAAAAAAGCTTAGTATAGCCTTTTGAAAAAACACAAGTTGAAACCGGTAAAGGCTAATAATAATTTATTTAAGATTTATTTCAACAGTGCTATATTACATACATATATAATAAGACATATGTTTTATAAACAGATTTATTTCAACAGTGCTAGCTTAGGAGGCGCATAATCAAATGTATTTTAATACTAACTAGGTCACGCAATTGTGTGTATTTAAGAATATAAACACATACATTGACACATTAAACCGAATTTCGTCCACATTTCACCCACACGCACTCGCATTTATTCACGTATGTGTACAAATAATTTACATGCAAGCATATATGCATACATAAAAACCAAAAACAATATAATTTACGTATACACATAACAGGTGCACATTACTAAATACGTATATTAGAAAAACTAGGCTACTCCTTTTATATATGCGCATACATTAGTGTAAGCACACAAATTGGTTGGTACTTGTATACATTAATATCCCAATACGCGGATACGCTCTGAATAAGCGCGTGTACATGCAAACAGGTTTTAACATTACGCCTACTTGTTTGATCGCCAAAGTTAAGCAACATTTAGCTCAGTTAGCAGCAAATGAGTGACCGTTTGAGAATTCCGGTCGCAATAAGATAGAAAACCGATTCCAAGCCCCTGTAAATATTTACCATTAATTTATCCGCATCAAATCTGAAATATTTCTGCTCATAAAGGAATCACAGAAGGGAACTCTTGACATATTTAATAGAGGTTATGATATAAAATCTTCGGTGTTGTTAACTCCACACCGTAAAACCTACTAGCTACTGAAACTGCAGCAGAGTGGTTGTGGCCCTATGCGCCAAAAATACCCTGCAGGAATAAAACAAAACATGATGTATAAACGGATCGTGTTTGTGTTGAAACATTGTTGTTGGAAGTCCGTGTCAGTCTCAAGGCACTGAACCTCGCATCCATTTACTTTTATTAAACTTTATTTATCGGCTAAATTGGAGAAAAAATCAGCAAGATCTAGTCGAAAAACGGCTAATTTGGCAAGAAATTTGACAGAATGAGCAAGGGGGCGGCACCCCCTGCACCCCATTCGGTACTCCCATGCAGTCAGTCTATCTGCGTGTTTGAAAGGTTTTCTCAACTTAAATTTAAAAAGTAACCAAATGGCATCTACATACCTGTGCTGCTTGTTGACTAACTTCACATCTCAAGAGTTGGCTTAAATGTTGACGTAATTCAGTTACATTCAATTTACCGTCCCCATTTTTATCGAATTCGTGAAATTTTCGTCGTAGTTCTTCTCTGCTTAAACGAGGCATGATTTCTTAGTAGCGTGGGCAGTGGGAGATCACGAAAGAAGTGTGACACAAATCGTTGTGAGTTATAAAGCATACAAAGGACAACAGGAACCGGTCTATGCAACAACCAAAGGAGAGTCAACTTTTGGAGGGAGTGCCAACAGATAATAAAACTGAAATGCCAACGGCTATTGAAAATAAAGAAAAATCTCCCTATAACATTGCGAGAGTATGTGTACGACATGCGTATGGAGATTCATAGCATTGAGCTTTTTCAAGTACTTTATTTATCTACTGAACGAGCACCCCACCCCAACAAATAAATACGGGGAGAAAGCATAACATTTAGACATTTACATTTAGATTTAGACATTTTATCTATAGGGAAAAGTATATTCTATCCTTGATTGAAACCAGTGCATGATATCCCCAGTCCCGGCCTTTTAGGCCGGGGCCAGCAGGGCCTACCGTGCACCCCACCCCATGATTCTACATTTAGAGTACCAACATATTCCTTAGGATGTCCTCTTTCAGAAAAAAGATGTTTCCAAGAAGAAAGTTGGGAAGAACTACCTCATTTGCATAAAACAAAATGGCCGCCAGCACATACCAAAAAAGACAAAATTTCATATCTCGTCTCCCAATTGATATATCTGAATACTTTAAAAGGCTAAATCATGCTTTTCAGACATGAGGAATTCATAACTACACTTTATTTTACCATAAGATAATTAATTTAGAGGTATTTCAGGATTTTACAAGGAAATTTCAAGTATACTTTATAGGCAAAATTGTGGATTTAATCCATGAATGAGATATATAAATATATACAGGTCGTTAGAAAGGGAATTATATCAGCTTCCCAACGGTGTATGTTTCCAATATGTATCTCTTGGGCTTAAAGAGTTACAGCCCAAAACGTGAAGCTAAGTATTCAGCATTTTACGAGAAAAATTCGAGTACACAGTCAAAGTTCTATGGATTGTGGAATTAATCCTCGATGGAGGTATACACATATTTATATCGTTAAAAAGATAATTTCACCAGCTTTCCAACGAGCAATGTATGTATCTGTTGAGCCGAAAATGTGAAGCTAGATATATAGCATTTATCAAGGAAATTTCAATTACACAGCACGAATTTTATGGATTGTGGATTTAATTCACGAAGGAGATATATACATATAAATTTGTCGTTAGAAAGAGAATCTTATCAGCCTTCGGACGATGTATGTTCCAAATTTGTATCTCTTGGGCTTAAATAGTTACAGCCCAAAATGTGAAGGTAGGTATTCAGCATTTTGCGAGAAAACAAGTACACAGTCCAAATCTATGGATTGTGGAATTAATATTTGATGGGGGTATATACATATATATATCGTTAGAAAGAGAATTCTATCAGCTTTCCAGCGGTGTATGTTCCCAATTTGTATCTGTTGGGCTTAAAATGTCACAGCCCAAAACGTGCTGCTAGGTATTTAGCATTTTACACAGAAATTTTAACTTTATAGTCCACATGCTATGGATTGTGGATTTAATTCCTGATGGGGATATTTAATTCCTGATGGGGATATATACATTATATATCATTAGAAGGAGAATCTCATCAGCTATCCAGCAGTATATGTTCACAATTTGTATCTCTTGTGCTTAAAAAGTTACCGCCCCAAAAGTGAAGCAATGTTTTCATTATCTTACGAGAAGATTTTAGTACACAGTTCAAAGTCTATGGTTGTGGAGGTATATACATATATATATCGTTAGAAAGAGAAATCCCTCAGCTTTTCAACAGTATATCTTGTCAATTTGTATCTGTTGGGCTTAAAGAGTTACAGCGCAAAACGTTAAAGTTAGTATTCAGCATTTTACACAGTTCACATTTTCGGTTGTAACTTTTTTTGCCCAATACATACAAATTGACAGAATACACCGTCCGAAAGCTGATAGAATTATCTTTTTAACAACCTATATATATATGTATATATCTCCTTCATGAATTAAATCCACAATTTTGCCTATAAAGTATACTTGAAATTTCCTTGTAAAATCCTGAAATACCTATAAATTAATATAGTGTAGTTTTGAATTCCTCATGTCTGAAAACCATGATTTAACCTATTTTGGCTGTGAACTTCGAGACATTCACGTCTCGGGTCTGCTCTATCTTGCTGGACTGGTTTTGAATGTGTTGGGATATGAACTGGAATCTCTAACAAAACAAGTAGTTTCCCGCCAACACAGAAAAGGAATGAAAATAAATTTCTGTGCATGCCAGAAAAAAAGTCTTTGCTTGTCATTCCAACGTGAATCCAATTCCGGACACTTGGAATATTACATTACACAACCAAAACGGATATTATCAGGTATTATTTATGACCAAACTCCAGCATTGAAACTATGTTGCCAAAAATATTTTTTCGTAGTATACTCATCCTTGGACGGCAACATATTCATATTTTTGGCAACAGAGTTTCAATGCTGTAGAATTTGGTCATAAATAATACCTGATACTATCTGTTTTTATTGTGTAATGTTCCACTAGAAATAATAAAATCCTGCTATATTGGGTTTAGAGGAACATTAACTTTCTATAAAATAGTGGTAGGAGTGTACTTATTTATGGGCGATACTCTATGTATATATCCTCGGAACGGTCGTGCAGAGCCGGGAGTAGGCTCGGGCCAGATAGGAAAAATAGCCCCCCATCTATTTCAAACTGCCCATCAAGTATTTTCGTAATCAGTGCTGGGTTGGGTACACTGTATACACTGTATAAGTATATTATGATGGCATAGATGCTTCTTTGAACGTTGGGTCAGCAATTTGTTGAGAATGCGAGTTGTTCTTAACAGTTTGTTTAGAAGATGTATTTCTCGGAGAAATATTTCTTTGTAGACATTGAATAGGTTGAGATCATCATTGTAATGAAGAGTTATTTGTGAGAAATTAAATGATCATCTGACTATAGAAATAATGTAATGTTCGTAGTGTCTTTTGAATAGTAAACATGTATATATTTAGATACTGTTTTGATAATGCTTTAAATCAAATATAACAGTAGAATACACGAAAGTGAAATACAAGCAAGACAGAAATACACACAAACACATACCACATACTAACATACAGACGCATTATGTGTGTGCATGTGAGTTCTGACACGCATGTTACTTTTCAACACACATGCACTTACGCTCACATGTCACATACACACATTTATGCACACATTCACACATACACGCATGTATGCAAGTGTATGTTTGTATTTGTGAAATGTATGTGTGTGTGTATTTTGCACCACTTTTGTAACAAATATTGTAACACATTATTTTTTAAATTAAATTTGACTAAGTTTTTACGTTCATCTTAATTTGTAGTTGTTTTTATATACAACTTTCAATTCTTCTATCGTGACTTCTGATAACTTTTACATAGCTTTTACAATTTATCCAAAACTATATTATGTCATTTTATATTTTGACCATGACAAAAAGGTTGGGGGCACTTGCCCTAACACCTAGTTTACACCGCCCCCTTTGAAATATGTTCACGAGCAGTGTGCTTGGGTCACAAAAAGTAAAACAAAAGTCCGTACTACATTCAGTTCAGGCACGCTGTCCGATTTGGGTAGCACTTAGTTTATGATGGAGGGAGATAAGGAGGGAGAAGGAAGGAAGAAGGGGGAGGGAGATGGAAGGAAAGAGGGGGAGGGAGATGGAAGGAAAGAGGGGGAGGGAGATAGGGGGTGTAGAAGGAATTTGGAATGAGGGAGAAAGAAGGAAAGAGGGTTGAAGAAAGAGAGAGAAAGAGAGAAGGAAGGAAGGAACGAAGGAAGGGAGTGATAAAGGGAAAGAAACCTGTTTTCTCAAGTGGCGTCAGAAAATGTCTACGCCATTGTCAGTGGGGAGGGGGCACTGACGCGCAGCGAATGAAAATGCACGAAAAGGGAACGGCAATGCAAAGCAGCGCCAAATCTTCAAAGTGGGAACTCCAGACGCGCACCGAAAATGTATTATTAAACTATTTTAAGTTGTTTTTTAATGTCTGTAACATTTATTGTGTCGATTCTATCTCATAATAAATATTTCACTAGAGAAAGGCAACGAGTTAATAGAGGGAATACACGCGATTGCATAACTATTTTACACACACACACACGCACGCATGCATGCACACACTATAAGATATAGGTACGGTATGGTCATCAGCACAGAAAACAAAATCGGTGAACCAAGTTAAATTCTGATTGAAGCTGCTTACGTTCACTTTGCATATGAAATAGACAGCGTAAGGGAAAATAGATTCATGCTTTTCCAAAAGGCATGAATCTATTTTGCCTTGCGCTGTCCTATTGCCAGAGGGAGTCGAGTTGACTGCCTTTAACAATCGGCTACGAAGACTTTTCATGGTTTTCACACTTTTAAACTCAACTACCTATAACGGAAATAGATTCATGCCTTTCCAAAAGGCATGAGTCTATTTCTTCTTGCGCTGTCCCATTGCCAGATATCCAGACAAAATGTTTTGTCACTGGCATGCCACGATGGTTAACAAAAATGAGATTGGGTGTGTGAGCACTCTTCCATAACTATTTGGTGTGTGCAAAAGTTTCCAGCGAAAAATCGGTGTATTTAGTCTAGTTTTCCAAAAGAAAAAGAGCGCTGAGAACTTTTGCACACATCTAATAACTAACCCATCCAAGCATAAAGTATTAAAAAAAATATTACCCCCCATTGTCAACCTTGACAGGGGCCAATATTAATACTATATAATATATAAAATGCTCTTTAAAAACAAAATATTCAAATATAACAGCGTCCAATGCGCTGATATTATGGATGTAAAGCTAAGCACCGAAGGCTTTCGAGACTTCTGCACTAACCATAGCTCTACAGCAGGTACTCTTTCGATATTTACTAAGGCCAGCATAGTATGACACAAGGCCAAGCGGAGGTGAAATGAGGGGAAGAAGATAGTGTAACACAAATCTTCAAACTGGGAAGGCCTGCCTGTTTTGACTCTTGTATAAGAAAAAAAAGCAGCAATATTAGATCCCAGCGTTATACCTGGGCTTGAACACCGACCACTGGCGCCGGTGGCAAATACGCAACCATCTAACCCACCAAGCAGGTTATTTACTAAACCTTAGTAATTGTCAAGAGTGAGCTGGTACAAACTTACTAGCAATACCCAGCCGCGAATAAACTACCAACCATCGTTCTACGTAGGCGTCCCAGCAGGCGGTCTTACTTTAATTGAATAAGCTTCCAATTAAAAAGGACACGATCAAAGAGGACACGAGGACACGATTCTCCAGAAACACGAGTATGCACACGTGATTAGGCCCGTGAACGTGCATGCAAAATGCTGCTTTGATCTTTACTTTACTCTGCATTCATCATCAATATCATAATCATTATTAAAGACTGGTGTTTGGTCGGCCAAGCGTCGACCAAACTGGTCATATAACTTGGATTACAAACGATTTTTTCCCCATTGATCTAGTGCAAATGTATTCTGTCGATAGCATTTAATATTTGTTGCGTGGGATAGAAAGTAAATAAAAAGAGATCAAAACGCTGTTAGGTGAAACGAAATACAAAAAGAAAAATAACAAATGAGGGGGGCGTGATAAATCGGTGAATAAACAAATACACAGAACAAAAAGTATAGGAGTAGGAAAACTCAATAAATAGATCTATAAGAAGAAGAAAAGAAAGAAGAAGAACAATAATTCATAACAAGTATTCAATAGCTCCAGCCAAGGCCTATTCTTTATAAAAGAAAGAAGAAGAAAATAATCCATAACAAGTATTCAATAGCTACAGCCAAGGCCTATTCGCTTTGGATCCGCTTATCGTCAGAGCAATTCCGATCTATGTGGTCCTGGGCTCCAGGTGCGGACTGCC
>VCCN01001259.1:3272555-3283062 GCA_006491835.1 Architeuthis dux
ATAATAAAAACGACCACCACCAAATCAGAAAAACTTTCAAATTCTGATGCAGCCACATGTTCACTGTTATCATTTTTCCCTCACGCCCATCCTCTTAAATGTTTCTCGTCATTTTTTGTCTTGTGCATTCTTTCTCTTCTCAGTGACTGACGCTACAGAATTTTACCCAAGCATTCTTCTTAAAAACAAACAAACAAAAATGCATAATTCATGGCTAGCCACAGTTTGACTGCGAACCTGGGTTCACAGCTCGGCAATCCTGCATTCTTCGCATAATTCCCATTTAGTCGGCGTTTTCCATTTAATTCTGTTTGCGAACAACCAAATTTCCTGCATCCTTTTCTGGAGCTTTTTTCTGTTGAAGGGCAACATATAACCACTAGCATACTATTAAAAAAAATGATGGTATTATTTACGCATGGGTCGACACTTTTGCCTAGGATCAGAGTATATGTACGCTCTGTCAAGAATCAAAGTGTCGCTCCTCGGCCCTTTGCCTAGGATCAATCAACAAGCTAGTATAGCATTTAGCACATCATTACTACTGTGTAGTAAGTTTGATACCCACTCCCTGGGTTCCCTACACGTGTGGCCTTGTTAGACTAAGCTAAGCTACCCATCTCACAATGGAGTAATAGTTCAATCCTCACTTCTGCTTCAAACTTGTGCCCTTGTATCAGACAAAGCTAAGCTTAATAAAAAAAGAAAGATGATTTACATGCTAGCTTAGCACACTATTACTGTGCAGTGAGTTCGATTCTCTTACGTGAGGCCTTGTGTCAGACTTAGCTAATCTTAGTAAATATCCTTTTAAAAAAGAGGGCATTTATTCCCTCTGGTTACAACAGTGAACTTGCCGAAGCTTTGATTTGAACCGAAGGCTTTATGACTCGAATTTCCCCATCCCAATTTAACAATAAGCCATACTCATGTGAATCCCGAATTGGAATTAAACCCATTAACAATGGCAGGAACAGTTCTGTTGCCGTATTCTAAATGTGGCGGTAATTATACAGGGTGGCTCAAAATAAGCTGCACAGTTTGTTTTCTGTAAACAATGAACCCTTCCACTTAAAGTTACGGACAGAGAAACAAGCAGAAATAGTTGTCTGTAACTTTAAGTGGAAGTGTCCACTGTGTGGCTGATGGAAATTTCCGTCATTCGCAGTTGAGACATAGAACTGCAATGACTGAAATTTCAGTCATCCGCAGTTAATGGATTAAGAACTTTTAGAACAGAAGACTTGTTGACGTCTTTCTAAAAATATCTTTGAGAAAACCAGGACGTGTTCCAGATATTTTCGAGATGCCTGAACGTCGCCAACAGCTAAGTATTTAGGGGCTTGACAAATTGCCAAGGGGATATATTTGCCTAGAGGGGCCGGTGAGTGATGTGCCAATTGGAGTCTCATTTGGACTTCGTGGTTAAAGTTGCAGGTTGTTTCAAATATAACTCTTCTATTTTGTAACTTTAGATTGGCGAGTTTTCTCGCCCTTATGCTGCGATAGCAAATGCAATTTTAGTGTTTACACTAATTGCCGAGGGGACAGATTTCGGTAA
This sequence comes from Architeuthis dux, assembly GCA_006491835.1. NCBI lineage: Eukaryota > Metazoa > Mollusca > Cephalopoda > Oegopsida > Architeuthidae > Architeuthis > Architeuthis dux. The sequence goes on from VCCN01001259.1 coordinate 3,274,117, forward strand.
TCGTTAAATATTTACCGAAATATAGAAGAAAATTGTAATTGTTAATTTTTTTAGTTAAAAAATATTCACAAAGAGAATCTAAATGCAAGCACTCTAGCGATATTCTATTCACAAATTCAGGATCAACATCCGGACTAAAATTATTTTAAAAGTTGCGTTTTATTTTTCTCGCCGAATAGATTCTCAATTTGTGGTGTTAGTTTGGGGTCAAATTTTAACTGCAATTTGTCAGTCAGTCTTGTATATCGTTTTAGTTGGGTTCTAAATCAGTCAAGTTGTCAGAACTTTGCAGCTTTGCCCGAAGAAGAGACTAATGCTGTCAAAGCTTTGAAATAAGAAAAAAATAGCAATATAGGATATACCATTTTGGAGCCGAGATCATCCATATCAGACTAGACTACGCAACTTACAATTTTCATACCAGCCATGACCGCAATCTTGAATTTTCGATGACTTGCATGTATTATACAAATGTCAATTCCCGAGAACTATGTATGGTAAAAGATTCAACTAATTACGTCCTCAATAACATATATTCACCGCTGGCAGCCATTTTTAAATGGCTGCCATGGGCGACAAATTGAAAATTCATGATGGCTCAATATCCACATTTTTTGGAATGCCTTTGTTTATAAGTGTACCAAATTATGTGCTTTTATCACAAAATGCACAATTATTTGGCTAAGCGTTCCCACTACAATTGTACTTCGTGGGGAAAAGAAATAAAAGTCATTATAAGAACAAAATAGCAGATGATAACCATGACTACCATATCAACCAATCACGTTGTAGATGCATTTCACATACTATAAGTGTCCTTCTAGATTAAAAGAAAAATCGTCGGAAAAGGCACGGTAATGGTCCATTTCCTTTTGTCCTGCCGTTAATGTCATGATAGATTACCTTCGGAAGTTGATACAAACGACTTCATCTGCTGATTACGCCTTTAAAACACCATGTTTATACAAAGTATACCTTTTTGTACACACTTCTAAAACGATTCGCTTTTATTCAGTTGATTGTAAAAACATTGTAGATCTGTTTTGTTTTGTGCAGACATTTACTTTGGTCGCTTTCATTTGTTTTTCTGTGATTGCATCAATTCTTTCTAAAAAGCTTTTTCTATTGAATGATAAATAGATAGGTGCATAAATCACCAAATAGGAAATAGACTGAAAGCTAGACACACGCCTATAAAAGAAACACAGACTGTACAATGCAATATTCTTTGGTCTATTCTAATATCTATGTTTTTGAAGTTAAATGTCGTTTTGTATCATGAACATTTAGGTTGAAAAAGAAATTGCCATTCCGATCTTTTCTGTTTTTCTTTCTAGAAACTTTCATTTTAGAATAAATGTGTTTATACGCGAGCGAAAAACAATATTCAAGTAAAATCATCTCATGACCTAGTATCATGCTTAGCTCTTAATGGCATTTTCTTGGGGCAATGCGAGGTACTTGGCGGTGCCTCTGGAAGTAACATGCGAGAGTTTCTACTCACGTACATGGTACAAGATGGCGTAAGGTTATAAAGCCAGGGAATATACTAGGATGATTATGACTTCATATGAATGAAAGATTTTTCAGAAATGTTGGGAGATTTTGCATAAACCTAAGATCACTTTTAGGCTATCATTACCTTTCCTGTTTCCACATGGCCGCCGCTTCAGCTGTTTTGAATCGACCGAAGTCCTCCGCTGCTGCTGATGGCGAATTTAAAGTCAAAGAAAGAGACGAGATGAATCCTCAGAACGGTTATTTTTCATTTTTTAAGTGGTCTACTGATAACGGGAAATGTCATCTGGTTCCAGTGACTAATGGGTTTTTTCTTTCAATTTCTTTATTCAAGCAAAAGCTTGATAAATACAAATGAACAAAGGATAAGTTAGCGGTAGTGTTTTTAGCGTAGGGCTTGGTGTTAGGTTTAGTGTTTTAGCTTTTTTAATTCGCCGCCATCAGCAGCAGCCTACTGCTGATAGCGGAATCGCCCGAGTCGTCGGCAGCTGAAGCGGCGGCCATATGGAAACAGGAAAGGTAATGATTTCCCAATTTTATCCGATTGCTGTCAGTACAAAAAGTCAATTTTGCAAGTCTACCTAAACTAAATTGTCATTTGATGAAAAGATTGTTATATAACCGTATTTGACTGAAAATGAAACCTCCCCTTTTTTCACAAAAATGAGCTGAAAAGATGAACGTTGTCCAGCCCCACATTGGCCAGAACTTGAGGAGTTAAAAAAAACTGGGTGATAAATAAGGATTCAGGGAAATGCATTTTTCCTTTTGATATTCCCTGCTGAAATAAGGTGGGTCTCCCCAATGCCATCAAATGCGGTCATTTCTATTCATGTAACGCTGTCCCTTTTTTATCTCCTCCAAATCCCAGAACATCAATCATCCAATTCCTGGTGTAATTCTTTGGCACTTAATAATATATCTGCACTTGTAAAACATCTTTTCTCGTGTATCGTCTTTACATGCAGCTCGAATTACTTGCTTTGATATTTGCTGAATTACTAAGAACCAGATGGAAGCAAATAGTTATGCCTGGGATTTGTTTCAAACGTTCGTGTTTTGAAATTATAACGGATGCGAAGCATTTTTAAAGAAAAAAAAAGTTGGATAATAGCACTGAATTTGATTCATGAAAAATTATCTGACCCAGCAAACAAAAATGTTGAAGTTAATAAAAGAACAAAGACAAAAAAACATTCGTGCTACTTTTTGTCATTTCGTTCAGTTCAGTTCATTCTTTGACTGGTGCCGTCTTCTGAAGTTTTCCCCCGTGCTGGTCTGTCAGCGATCTGCACCAAGAGTTTCTTTGCTTCCTTTTCCTCATATCCTTTCAATGGGCTTGTGACAGCTCGGCGTTTTGGGCATTACATCATCATCGTCAGCCTTTTAGCCACCGTCGTTGAACACAGACCTCCCCCAGGATTCGCCAGACCTCACTATCATGGGGGTCGCGGGACCAGTATTTTCTGAACTTGTCTAGTTCGTCACGCCATCTCACTATTTGCCGGCTAGTTTCGCATATGATCTTTGGGGATTCATGTTGTGAGTCGTGATGTCCAGCGGTTGTCTGACATTCTAGCAACATGACGGGCTCATTGCCATTTGAGTTTTTTTAATGGTTTTTATGATATCTCTGACTCCTGTTTGTTTCTTAACATAATGTGCTGTCTTGTGATCTCTCTGTGTGATGTTGGGCATGATTCTCTCTTGTGCACGTTCCATGGTTCTCAGTTTGAGGGCTAATCTTTTGGTTAGGTTCCATGTTTTAGCTCCATATATGACTATCGAAATGATACAGTGGTTATAGACCCTTCTTTTTAGGACTAATGGGATATTTTTGTTTCGGAAGGTTGGGCTTGCTCTACCGAAAGCTTGCCAACCCAGAGTGATTCTTCGCTTCGCTTTCATGGAAATTCGTTGTCCTAGGTAGATGTAGTGTTCCACTTTCTTTAGCTCTGCGTTTTAGATTTTGATCTTTGTGTATTTGTCCTCAACATGTGTGTTGTTACATTTGTTTTACTAAAGTTCATGTGAAGACCTACTGTCTTGCTCTCGTCATTCAGTTTTTCTAGCATTTTTGCAGATCATAAGGATGCACAGCAAAAAGGACGATGTCGTCAGCAAATCTGAGGTTACTTAGGTATTCGCCGTCTATTCAGATTCCTTTATTTCTCCAATCTAAGTTCCGGAAGATCATTTCGAGGCAGGCTGCGAAGAATGTGGGTGAGCTTCTCTTACCCCTTTTTCGAACTGAAAGGGCACAGAATCTTTGTGTAGCCTGATAAAGGAACTGCTGTGTCGGTAGAGATGTTGCAAAACTCTAACATATATGGGTCTTCTCCTTGTTGTGTGATAGTATCAATGACTTTGGGATTTCCACTAAGTTGAAGGGCTTTTTGAATTCAACAAAAGATACAATGAGTGGCATTTTGTATTCTGACGCTTTCTCTTTTAGTTGATTTACCGAATGGTAGTCGAGTATCTTCTAAAGCCAGCCTGTTCCCGTGGTTGGTTTTCATCTAGCGTTTTTGGTGATTCGGTTGTTGATCACTTTGATAAAGAGTTTGTAGATGCAGTTGAGTAAGCTTATATCTCAGATTCCCCTTTTTATATAACAGTATTATGAATGCAGTGTTCCAATCTTCTGGGATTTTACTCTGTTTGAGGCATGAGTTGAATAGATGGAACATTTTCTTAGTGATGACTTTACCAGCTTTTTTGAGTAGGTCGATGGTGATATTATCTGGTCCGGGTGCCTTTCCTTTTTTTTATTCTTTGCTTCACCTCACACGAAGTAATTTCTGGGAAGCCTTCGAACAGAATTTTTTCAATGACTTCCGTTGTGTATCTTTTTGTATCTTCTCTTCGTTTCTTTTGTGTGGTTTTGTTTAGTTGGGTTGCTTCTATTTTTTCTCTTGTTGTTGGTTGTGGCTTGAGATTTCTGGGTTTTCTATGAGATTCTTGGTTTCTTCGGAGAGTTTACTGATGATTTGTTTGTTCGTTGGCTTGAACATATTGGCGACTTCAATTAGAGAGGTTGTAATTTTGTTGTTGAGTTCGTTTATGTTGGTGTCGTTGCTGTTCTCTTCTGGTTTGGTGAGAAGTTTTTCAGTTCGAGCTTGAAGGGTCGAGTGAGCTGAGTGGTTGCAGTTTGGTGCGGAACATTTTCCTGCGTTCTTTCTTAGTATTAATTTGTGTTTTACATCTTGCCATTCTGTGGTCGCTTCCTACATTGATTTGGGACCTATCTTTGACGGTGTCGCTTACATAAAAAGACTCTATTCAAGAAGTTCGGCAAATGAGGTTAAGAATCAATAACTGCTCGACAGATTCCAGGATTGTTCCATCGCTTCACGTTTGATTAAAGTGCCTATGGTTCATATGTACGATTGCAAAACTGATGTCAGTTGGTCTTCTGAAAATACTACCGTTGTCCCATAATAGTGTATGAAACGAACATGCAAATGTAACAACTATTATGGGACGGAGGTAGTAGTTATTATATACTGATTTGCTCGGGCTAGTGTCCTCATCTACGACTCGGCCGTTGTACCCTCTGGCCTTATTCAAGTCGGTAACATTCTCAGAATTTCCAACCTAGCTTTTTAATCAATCCACAGGGGTTAGATTGTTCCCATTCTGCTGTCCATGTTTCGTATCAGTTAATTCTTCCGGGATGAGAACAATCCGCCCCCATGGAATAATTAAGCGGTTCGGTTCGAAATTCCCAGAATGTTACCAACGACAGACATCTGAAGAAGGTCGGAGGGTACAACGGCCGAAACGTTGTGACTATAACAACCAAGATGAGGACACTAGACCAAGTAAATCAGTGTATAATAATGATAATCCATAATCACAGAAATTCAGAACAAAATAGATAATGGGTTCGGGTAGAGCCAGCCCGAGGCATAAGCGAAGTAAACAGCTGCTTAGGGCCCGTGGCCACCAGAGGGTCCCCAAAAGCGAGGGTTTCCCAAGAGGCAGTGGGGCCCCCCAAATCAAATTTTGCTTAGGGTCCCATAAAGGCTTGGACCGGCCCTGGGTTCGGTAAATGATTTTATTCATTGAGTAGCATCCTCTTTTGTTGTTGCTAGTTTCTCTCGTTTGACGATTTGAAAGCAGTGCTTCATTACTTTCCCTTAACAGCGTCTCCGTTTCATAAAATTCTGTCGACGATTCTATTGTATTTGTTTTAGTCTCCGCTATTTGTTTAGTCACCAAGCCAGCTGCAGTTGTCTTTCCCTTGAGCGGCATTGCCGCTGTTTGTACCTCTGCTTGAGTTATGGCCTGCTATTACAGCTTCTTCCGTCGTAATGACAACGTATTTGTTAAGCTTTATTACAATCAATACAATACAATACAATACAAAAAAAGATTCTCATGAGAACGACGTCTGCATCAGACGTCGTTCTCATGAGAATCTTTTTTTTCTCTTTATCTTGTTGTGTTTACGAAAAACCTGATAACTTTTATAGTTAATTATCGAGTGGCTCTAATAACCACTGTTCTTGACACCATGATTAACGATGCCATAGAGATCTGCCGTTTCTCAGGAATGATAATTTGTGCTTATGTTTATATTACGATTACAGCTTCACTTTGAATATTGGATGAAATGCAACTGTAATCTCTGTAGAGATTCAATATTTTCAGCTAGCCATTTGCTTGACACACGAGGGTGGCTGCAGACCTGCCAGGGTCAGTAAAGTAAAATGCGGGAGACATTTGAATATAGATTTTTCAAAATTGGCCCGACCATACCTGACCATTGTATATTTAAAATGCTTATTCAAAGTTTCAAAGACTACGTATACATATATATAGTGAGTGAGTGAATGCGTGAGAGAGAGAGAGAGAGAGAGAGAGAGAGGGGGTGGTGGAAGAATAGTTGAATTCCACAAAAAGGGTCCAATAAGTTTCAGAAAAAAGGTAAAAAGTAAGGAAAAGTTACACCTGTATTTAATAATATCCGATATTATATAGAATACGATGTTGGGTTCGGGGCCTCAACCGGTTGAGATTTTTTCCTTTTCGGGAGCTCTGAACGTGAACTGAGAAATGTCTGGTGTGGTTTTGGATAGTTGACCCTGGGAGGTCGTAAATCTTAATTTTCGTCTTCACCCGAGTGAAGTTTTATGGGTGCTGTAAACCCTTTGACGTGTGGAAATGTATCTTGGTGTTATCTTGGTAACGGTCAGATTTCAAGAGAAACTTTTGAATCGGAGATTCTGTTTGGAGAATCAGATCTTTCAAGTTTTTTGTATAATTAGAAGATGGAACGGGGAGTTCATTCGAAGGCATTTGTGAATAATTAAGCGAGGAGTAACCGTGTATTATTTGGGAGTGAGATGGAATGGTCAGTATGGGCCGGGGTGATTTCTCTTTCTCTGTAGGAAGGGGTGAAGTCATGGTGGTAGTGATTTGCGGGTTGAGTAATGGGGGTGGGAAGTTTCAAATTTTCAGATTGTATAACTCTTCGTGAAAGCAGGTGTGAATCAGTCGGTCTGGGTCAATTGAGAGACATTACTAATTGCTTGTCCTTCTAAACTAACTCGTTTTCACTATGGCTGATAGCCAACAAAACACTTGTAAAGGGCGTCTGTTCTCTAATTGCAGCAAATACCAGTAAAACCAGAAATCACCCAGAGAGCGGATACCTCTGCAAACACCTTACATTAACTAAAAAAGAAGAAATTCCTGGATCCGCCCCAAAATGTAAACAGTTCTTCCATAGCCCATGGCACAACATTTCTTGAACTTCATTGAGAACTTTTGGAGAGATCGTGTGGACAGACGGAAAGACGGAAAGACAGACATGGGTTTATACAAACATCTCTCGAACTTCGTTGGCAGTTTGTATGCGAAAATATAACTACTTGTTATCATCATAAACTCTCTAACATCTTAGTGATATATTTGGCAGCCCCTAATAGAAAAACTATCATAAGTATTATATTTATGTTTATTAGAAATTAAAACATATTTTTAGGGCACTCAAATCTACATATGATAAATGCATTGTATGACAGTATGACATTTTGTTTTCTTTGCAATGACTGAAAAATATTGAAATACTCAATTCCTTTGTCTCGCTCATTTTGTTGCAAATGACCGAGACAGAGAAAATGAAAATAGTTATATTTTCGCATGCAAACTGCGACACACGACATCAGAACGATATGGAATTAAAATTAATAATATCGCTAAAATGAGTAATAATAGCAACAAAAAACAATAATGGTTACAATGAATGGGTAATAATTATACTGTCTATAATTTTGAGAAGTCATTATCAGATCTCTTTCCAGGTGGATTATACACCTGTAAAATGGATCGGTCGAAGCGTTATGGGAACAAAGAAAACCTAGAAAGAATGAGTTTAGTAGTCGGAACAAGTCTTTGGGGGATAATCTTAAGTTATTTGAATTCTGAGAGGCTTCCGTGACCGAATCGGTTAGGGCGTCATCCGTAAAAAATGGGTTCCTCGGGATATGATATCAGAGTTCAGGTTTCGTTGTAAGCTACATCTTTGTTTCCGACTGGTTGTAGGCTACATCTATATTTCCGTCTTGACGCTACTAACGGTCGGGGGGTATATCGACCTGGAGTGTTATGATAAAAAGCAATAAGAAGAATAATAAAATTAGTCAAAAGTAATAGACGGAATCAAAAACATTTAATAGCTGAGCATAAACAACGGCTTCAAGAAAATTTATGAAAATGTTTCAACTTGGAGAGCGCAAGCCTGCAAGCTGCAAGGATAGAGGACAAAGGATCGTTATCAGAGCATAAACAACAGCTTGAAGAAAATGTATAAAAATGGTTCCATTTAGGAGAGCGCAAGCTTGCGAGCATCAAGGATAGGAGACAAAGGCTCATTCCACCGTGCGACGGGATTTTTGTTTTTCTGGGTAGTGAGTGTTATTTATGATTGCTTATGTGCAAAAAGTAAAGAAAGTGGCTATTATTATGTGATTAAAAATGTGCGAATCTGCCCGTTGTCCAATTGAAAATAAGTAGATTTCAAATTATCTCTGTTCTGATCACAAAAGCAAAGTTTGAAGGGAATAATAGCCATTTTCTATTCTATTTGGACATAAGCAATCGGAAATAACACTTATTACCCAGGAATACAATAAAAGGTTGCACAGTGTTATCAAAATACATCAGTTCTGTCCAAAGAAAGGCCTGCCTTCACAGCCGGTGACGCAATTTCGGGTGCTTGTCTCTATTTTCACAAATTGCAAACTTCGGAGTCTAGCTGGAGACAGAGGAGCGTGGAGAAATCCGGTGATATGTGATGCCCAAGCAGGGACGGCCTCGCCACACCCAGCGTAAGGGGGATATTGTCAACCTCCAGTCCAAGTTGGAGTTGACTTGTTTCAACAAGAACAAGAACAATCCTCACCTAATTTAGGGGAGTAA
>VCCN01001259.1:3486956-3501008 GCA_006491835.1 Architeuthis dux
GAAGAATGTCAACTTCGTGCAATGGCAGTTGCCAAGTAATTGCGGTGCATACAGAGACACAGATATTTCTTCAATTGTAGTTTAAGTTAGATAATTACTAGTGGGGTTGGTAAGCCAATTGTTTATCACAGTTTCTCAAATCTTAGAATCAAACTCGAGACAGCCATCCTCATTTCCTGTTCCACGTCGATTTTTGCAAGATAATTGCTTTTTATCACCTTTATCAACACTGTGATTCACGATGTGCCAGTTATATGTCGCCCCCTATCATCGTGACCATGCATCATCAGTGTATTGAATTACGTTTGCGTAGAATTATTAAATTTTTCAAATATCCTGCGGTGGCCCTGGGACCTAATCCTGGCGCCCCGGGCTCCGCTACAGCACACTTTGAATAACAAGAAAACAATACATCCAACCAATGCCAATAATTATTATTGGCATTGCTTGGATTTATTGTTTTGGTTTATTATTATTAATAATTAATAATAATGAACAAAAAAAAAATAATAATAATCACTTTTTTTCCCCCCAAAATCAAATCAAATAACTTTGCGCCAGAAATCCGACCCGGAAAAAAATTAGAAGTCATCGTGTGCCCCGGAAATGTTTTATGAAATCAGTAGGTGAGAAAAAGAAAAAAAATTAAGTATTCGATTGTGCAAGTCGGTCACCGCACCGAGCTAGTCCGGCATTTTTATCACGCGCAAACAGATACTCTGAAATGGGAAACCAGAAACCGGAAATCCTAATTTTTCGCTAAAGTGTTATCGCTTTTCATTTCTGATGAATACTTGTCGAGATCCGCTTCTCAAAATATGCTGGACAAACTCGGTTATTGCCTTAGATAAATCGAAAACTTTTTTATGTCTAATTTTTTTTCTTTTTCTTTTTTCACCTGGCAATTTCATAAATCGTAAAACGGTTCATCTGTCACACAATGGAAGTCTTTTTTGTTTCGGGTCGCATTTCTGATGCAGTCATTATTCAACGTCTCATTTTACCAAGTATCAACATTTAGGAAAGCAATGTTAATAACATCACACAACATTAACTTTATACAGTACACAAAATAAACTTTTGGATTGTATTGAAATTGATCAACGAAAACAAATTATTTTCTCGACATCGTCGTATTGAATGGTGATACTCATTAGCAAATATTCCACCATTGAGAAGAAAAGATATTATTTCAGACCAGAAGTAAAACCTTGTTTTGTAAATTTAAAATGTGCGTTGCGTAAATTAGAAACTGTTATGTTCACATCGTTTTTGCCATCATCCGGTGAAAATGAAAGCGGAAGTGGCCTGTGTTGTGACGCTAAAACAGAGTTGCCAGATAGTTGGAGACGTTTCTGGCCAAAAACACGCAAAAATGGCCAAATGCACAAATTATTTATAAAACATTGCAATACTGCAGTACACACCAAAATTAAGAATTTATTAAAAATACTACTTTAAAGTCAACTTTTTTGTTCCGTACGAATGACAACCCCCCACCCCGCATAACCTTAAATTCTTTTTTTAAACTGACAAATTTCATGAGGAAACGAAGGTCTTATGGATGAAAATTAAAGAAATTACTTGCAAAATCTTTTTTCTGTTTTATGAAATAAAATATTCGAAGGAAATGAAAGAAATGTCCAAACCAAAAAGTTCATAGCCAAATGCGGTTAAATACGGCAATAAAATGGCCAAAATGGCAACCCAGCGCTGAACCGGAAGTTTCTTGACGTCAGCAGCACATGGCGGTTTTGAAGGCGGTCGAGAAAGAAGATGATATAAACAACAACGACTTTTCTTTCTTGGTTGTTAGTCACTGGGAAGAAAAAAAGTGAGGGTTGTAATAAGCAACCGTTGACAATGAGAATTGTAACGGCAGTGGAAGGAGGAGCAAAAGTAGTTTTAAAAACTTTGCTCTGAATGAAAGATAACCACAACAAGATGTTGCTTGCTACTACTACTGACTGACTGGGAAAAAAAGGAGGTATCACCCCGGCTTCGTTCGTTCAGTTGTTTTGTTACCAGAAAATAAAGCAACAAATCTCTTGGTTTACGCTTTTAAAAAAATACAGTTTGTGATTTTTCAATTTTTGAACAAGGAACGATTATACTTTTTAGTTTAGAGACCTGAGATCAATGAACAATTAAATCTCAACCAAACCACAAACAATACGATTAGTAGTGACTTAAACGCTAATCAATCGTGCTTTTTTACGCGATATATATAGAAAACAAACAAAAAATTAAATAAGGAATTCCTCCTTTTATTTCTAAACTTTTATTTCTTTCTAATACGTCCCGTTTGTTTTTGTTATGTTTTTAAACACATCTGTTTACTAATAATTGTTGGCCAATATTTCTCTAGTAAACAAACACCTTGTATACACCTGATCACAGAGGTATTTTGAAAATTACAAAATATATATAAAACTAAAACTTCTGAAGTCTTAATTATTAGTATCACTAATTAAACCTTGCTCTGTGAACGTCAACACTTACTATTCCAAATTGATGTTGATGTCTGTTCATACCTGGTGAGGGGTGAAAAAAGTAAAGTTAAATTACATTCCTTCTTAAACTCTGTAGCTTAAAATTCGAGATTTTGCAAGGAAATATCTGAATTAGAAATGTTTAAAACTATTAGTTAAACTTCGAGTAACAATTTATTGATCAAATCCCCGTTATTGGCAATGACAATAATATGCAATTGTTTTTGCTCAGTAAATTAAATGGCTCGATATATGTATTAGAAAAACATGTTTATAATTTGAACAATGAACATGCACAGAAAGGGCCAAAGTATATCGAACTGCAAAAAAAATAATTTATCAATAATAAGAAAGAATGGAGAAATTAGTTTGGAAACTCAACAATCCCGCCGTGCTTAACTGTCAGTTTCAGCGGTTTGAGGACTAAAACACACAGTTTTCTAACAAATTAACAATAAGTTAGAATATAGTGTTTACTTATTTATTCATTTTAATGATTAAAAATCTACTGTATCATTCATTCACAATTTGAAGCGGTGTGGGCGCGAGTAAAATGTTAACGTAAAAAAAAAATAACACTAACAGGTGATTGCTTTCTACGCTGTTAGTGTTTGCACTTCTAAACAAATCGAACAAAAGTACAAATAATAACAAAATTGCTTCGAATCTTTAACATATTTAATTTCATCTCTCTATCTCTGTCTGTCTCAAAACTTAACAACCAACTCTCTAATGAGCTTAACAGTGTTTATTTAACACACCTAACGGAAGTATATCTTCTAGCCCTGGAGTGGGAGAGGTTTCCTCCTCTCTTTACCTTCCTCGTCGTCGCCTGAATAGATATATGCCGAGAAGGACGAAGAGGAGGACCTACCAAATATTGTGTGACGAAAAATACAAAATAATAATAAAAAAAATTACAGGAAATTCTTCTGCTTGAGGCACTTCTTTGAAAGTTCTTATACCCTCGGATTTTACTGCCTTAAACCCAAGGAAAATGTTAAAGGAAACCTTACCATCAAATAATACATGAGGAAACTTGCTTGCTACTGACGCAAGTAAGTGTCAACAAGGAAGAAAACTTATTTTTTGACCGGATTGTCGCATATACCACTTCACTTACCTCTTATGGAGGTTAATGATTACTATACAGTCAATTTAAAAACACGATTTTACTCATCTAGATTCGTATATACTGGAGATTTGGGTTTTAATTTTAAACCCTGATTTGTTTTGTAGATTTTAATGCAGCACTGATATTTTTTTTTTAAATCTACATCACAGGAAGAAAAACATAACGTACCAATTTTAAAAAATGCCTTCACTGAGTGACTCCGAAAAAGCAACAAAACCTCGTTTCACTTAAAAAAAAAAGAAACTTCCCTCTTGCTAAAGTTTAATAGTTCTGTAGTTATTCTTCTTGCTTTCAAAATTACCAATCTGTTGGTGCCTCCAGTGGTCAGTTTTGGACATAGGTTTGGTAGAATGGTCAATACTGCCTCTGCTAATTCTACTTTATGCTTTTCTTCATTATTAGAGAGAGGATCTAAATTTGAAAGGACCACACCTCCTACCTAGGGAGAACAAGCAGTCGTTGGTGTCGCCAACATACTTTGAGATACTGTAAAACCACTTCTAATAGCTTAGTTAGTATTTAATATTATAACAAAACATCCACATATGTTCTTATTGTACAACCTCCGTACTTACGTACTGACAACTAGATTAACCAACTAACTACCTACCTGTCAGATTATTACTACCCTTACTAAGAATTCTGTCTTATAAAAGGTCAAAATAAACTTATAAGCGGTGGTATTAATGTTAGTCCATTGTTCAGATAATCTGCACAATCATTTTTTTATTTCACAGAAAGAAAGACTTAAAGACAAAATATGCTAGGGAGGCAGCATACTCTAATTTTTTACCGAGTGTACTAGATCTACATAACTAAATTTGTATTACAAAAAAGTGGAGAGTTTAATTTGTTGCTGTCTCTTTGTGGTCTTTTGCTAACCATTTCTGGTCAGTTTAACAATTTTGTGTGTGTGAATTGTCCACTATGAACAGTCCTAGTGTCCATGTGGCCATGGGCTGCAACCACGTGGCTGAGGACAAACTAGACGCCTTCGCCCCAAAGACTCCTATTAATACGGAACCACTCAACTCGAAATATATTATCCAAGGTGAAATAGGAAGGTATGTATATATATATATATATTTGTTTGTACCTCTATTTTTTTAACAGAATTATAATTTCTTTGTTTCATGTGTGGTGAAGTTGTTAAGAATGTTGTAAATTGCAGGTTTTAGGAATAAAAACATATTTTAGGTTTCGTTTCAGGGTGGTAGGTTGTAAACAAACGAACCATTTGTAACAATTTCAAATTTCTGATAAAAATTCAAGTATTTACCTTCAAATTTTATAAATTTATACTTATAAATATAAAATTCTGTATTTGTCATTAATTGACAAACCTACTTTTACATTTTAAAAGTTAGTTTGCATATCAATATTAGTTTGATTTAATGAGTAAATCTGGGTGATCAAATCTTTTAGCGATTTGTGTTACTTTTTCTGGTCAAGACGTTATTTTGCATATGAGCAGAATAAATACTCAAGATGGTCAGTTTCAAAACATGTTTAATAGTGTACAAATTTCTTAGATGAAGCACATAAATATGGTATTGAATGATCAAAAGATCGCCAAAATAAAGAATTTGAAAGTTGTTTTCTTTTTACATTTTAGTTTACTGTAGTAACCACCATAATTTTAAGTTAGTTATAAACTATAACGAAACCAAGCAAGTCACTATATCCTAATTTTAATTGTTTTACTTTAAATGTTACTATCAAACTTCAAACGTAGTCAGTTGTGACTTGTTTAAAGTAGTCTTCTTATCCCACTTGATTAGATAAAGCGTGAGAAACTTTACAACTTTCTTTTCCCTCCTCTAAGACAATTGTTATGTTATCAAATTACTAACTGCTTAAACTTTAAACTAAAAAAAAAGTCAGTCTTATCAACTAGAAACATCTTTGTTGATAATTTGTTTAATTTTTTAAGCATTTTAAAATAGACCCCCCCCCCCCCCCTGTATCGTTTCCTTATTTGTAAATGTGACAAAATGACAGTCTTGTTTGTTGTTTCTGTTTCTGAACCTGAAAGGAAATTTCAAATGATGTTTGTTAGCTGAGTCTTCTTTTGGTAACCATATTTTGGCGTGTTTAAGAGAGATGTCGAAGCACCGGGAAAAATCTTCTTTTTAAATCGGTTACGTTACTTATTTCCGGGTGTAACAATGAATTTCTACCTCTGGCCAAAACACATTTATTTCTGTTTTTAGTCTGTATTGTTCTTAGTTGTTGACTATTTTGACAACAAGGAATTACGCTATCAACACCAAAAATCCGATCGTAAATGGTTGAAGAAAATAATTCATCTTTTTATTCTTCTCAACACAAGAAACCTTTTTTTAAAGTTTGATGTTTAACTTTTTAATAGAGAGATAGAGGCATGCAGTTGTTGGTCCCTCAGAGGCGTAGCTGAGGGCGAAGGGGGCTATGTGCCCCCCCCCCCAATTGAGGGGGCCCTCACAAGCATTAGTTCACCTACTACATTTCTACTGACAAATCTCACAAAATGTTGGATGGGGCCTCTCAAGGAGTTATGCCCCCCCCCATGTGTCTGTGTTCCCTAAAAGTGTGTATAGAACTTACACAAGATATATACTATTTATACAAATGCCTTTTAAAAAGAAAGTTAGTGATTAAGTTAATTGATCAGAAAAAATGAGTATCAAAAATCCCATTTTTAGTAGCCGAAAAGAAAGTAAGAACTGTATTTTAATAATATGCTTATCCGAAATTTTAAAAGTTGAAGTTTTTTCGATCAACATTTAAAAAATGTCAGTTTTTCTTGTCTTGAGTACTTTTTATGGTTGCCACGCGACCAACTCGGCAAAAAAATAGTTTATTAAATTTCTTCTTAGTTATGTTTTTTGTAGATTAAGATTAATGATATAAAATCGAAAGTTGTTGGCATTTTCCATTTATTTCACAATATATGAACAAATAAATTAGGTTTTTTAGATTCTACCATTCATAATTCATTGTTTTTCAGCAACAATAATATTGATACACTTTAATGGGTAAAAAAGGCCAAGATAAACATATCGTAAATACTTTCGCAATTATAAAGGAAAGTAGATACGTAATTGTAATTTATCTCTTTAAAAGCTATAGAAAGACACGATGATTATGCAGAATTTACGTACAATAGTACCCGAGAATTAGGATATTTGATACAAATCTAAACCCGAAACTGATTTAAATGACATCTGTACATTCTAAAAATGTCCTTAAAAATCTGGCGTCATATTTAGATTGTGTTTTTTACATTTGAAAACCACAATAAATAAATAACATTTCCGATGTGTCAAATCTTAGCTTGGTATTTTTATGGTTGACTGTTTTTACGAAACCGCAATATTACTGTTTGAAATCATTTCTGTCACTGTCTATATATCTCGATCTATCTCTCTATCTAGGTCTGTACTGTCTATCCGTCTCTATCTATCTATCTCTGATCGTCTCTGTCTATCTCTGTTGTCTGTCTGTCCATGTTAGTCTAACTATCCATCTCTGTTGTCTGTCTGACCATGTTTGTCTAACTATCCATCTTTGTTGTCTGTCTGACCATGTTTGTCTAACTATCCATATCTTGAGTGTTGTCTGTCTGTTTAACTATCGATGTCTGTCTATTGTTTATCTATCTCGTCTGTCTAGTATATGTACAAGGTTGTACCAAACAATTTATCAAAACGGCAAATGGTTTAACATCAGAAAACTTATTTTGGACTTTGATGAGCATTAACCTACACAATGGACTAGTTTGCTTCTCTTTATGGATCCAAGAGCAAAATTAGGTCCTGTTACTGTTCATGTCTCCAAAAGTTCATTAAGTTCTAAAGATGGTTGCCTTCAATCGATTCAACCTTCATGACTATACATACAAGATTAGAAACTTCAACTTAAGTAATCTTTTTTCATCATCTCTCCATCTTGTTACCCCATGAGTCTGTCTCTAGTTCTGCCACAGAACTATATTATTCATTAGTAAAGAATCTCTGAAAATAAGGAAGTGTGACCAACTTCAGACTGAAAGTACATAGATCTTTTCAGAGTATTATCCTCATCTTAGGTTGTTTTGGTTTTTTTTTAACACAAGTTTCAGCTGTTCCACACTACAGCCTTCTTCAGGTGTATGTCTTGATCAAGAACATTGTGGGGATGGCAACCCCATTCGATCTGCAGGGTGGACTGACTTCATGTCATGTCCAGGTGGGGTCATGTATTGGGCCATCTGATTGATGACCCTTTTAAGTGTTTTGGGAGATGCCAACAACAGTCCGAAAAGATCTATGTACAATGATAATTCTTCATCTCAAAAATTCAGACAGAAATTTTCAGATTGAGCCCTTTCTTAGAATCTGTCTTTTAGTGTGAGATAGTAAGTGATTTCATGGATGATTGAACGTCTGTCTTCTGCTCAACAAATTAAGCTGCTTATACTTCCTAAAATTACTACACTAGAGTGTCCACTAAACACAAATTTGTATTGTTTAGGGGTAAAATTTATGGTGATATTTATGATTCAGATCATTTTTTGTGCATGGTTATGTCCTGCTCCAATGAGAATTATTTGCAAGGATCCAGATTGTGTTATTTATCATAAAGAGTACCAACTGAAGATAACATTTAACATATGTAATAGGGGTGGGCATTTAAGGTGTGAGTATTTTAGAAATGTTTATATTTGTGTGATAAGCTAGTTTCTTTTGTTAGGTTGTTTATGAACATGTTAACAGAAACAGTTTACTGTTTCGTCTGAAAGGGAGTTCCAGTATGAAAACGATCTTCATGTCAAGAATCTGTCTCTAAATACCAGGATGATGGTGTATTTGGTATTTGTGGCAGTGATCTCTGTTTGTTGTTCTTAGTGTTCTCTGTAGCATGAGTTTGCTCTGTATGCACATCTTACAATGAGTATCTGCATCCATTTCTACCATGCAGTGTGTCATTTTGTGGATGTGTATCAGGTCACTTCTCAATCTTCTTTCTGTATTGTAGAGTGGGTAGCTGTAGTATTCTCAGTCTGTCTTCATATGGCAGGTCTTTTAGTTGTGGCATCAGTTTCGGTGCCAATTTATGAAAAAAAGAAAACTGCTAAATACAAAGATAAGATTATAAACAATTGATTTAAGGAAAGAAAAAAAAGCTTACAGATAAAAAATCAAATTGTTGTGGTCGGATATCAGGGGAAAGATTGTGCGTACATATACTTTTTAGCCAAAAGTAATGTTTGAATGTACCATATGGCAAAAAAGACTTTATTCTCAGATTTTCATGACAATAGATTTATGATCCTAAAAGTTTCTTTTGATCAGATCATGCATTGGTCTTTATCGTTATAAATATCAATATGCCTTTGTCCAGCTTTGCTAAGCTGCTACATAGATTTATTGATCCATGGAAGATTTAATGTGTGGAAAGAATTTTGTTACCCTGTGTCTCTGCATACATTACACACATCTCTTGAAATCACTCCACCAGGAAATAACCTCATTTTCGATCCATTTTCTTTTCTTGGGGAAGCCATTTCACACATTAAGTTTCTTGAACTTTTGGGTTACACCTTGTATATGTATGCACACACACCTTCTAAAGGTAAAAATTAACTTTTGTTAGAGTTTGAAGTTAGTCATTTGTTTTCATGTCCATGCACTTTTTTTTCCAAATCGTTAGAAGTATATTTTTGTTTGCATAACAAAAAGATTTTCTCATCAGGATTTAAAAAATTTCAAATCTTTTCTTTTTAAAAAAAAAGAATTTTTTTTCCATTATTGTGAATCAAATATGTTGTAATTAGTCAAAACACAATCATGCAAGCAAGACGACAACAAGAAAAAAAATAATGAAAGTAATGTTTGTAACCCGTAGTATATAGATTGTTGATTTATTTACAAGTGCTGTGCTAATTGCTGTGTTACCCTGAGTTGAAGATGAACCTGAGATCTTTCAATCGTTTTTTTATCATCACCTAAGCCGTACTTAGGAGGTGCGTAGTGGCTGAATGGTTTAATGGCGCAGAGAATGGAATCTGCGAGCCAGAGTTCAAAGTTTGGCTGAGACAGCGTGTTTTCACTTTGCACCAATGCCCTTGGGAAAGGCATGGATCCGTCTCTTTTACCTCCAGCTATGGGTAAATAGTACTGCAGACTGGGCTTTCTAGCCATGGTTGGCAACTAGTCTAGGAGATGGGCAACTCTGATTCCAAAACCAGCCTGAGGAGCGCCCATGACACACCCATGATGAAATCATCTGTGGTGCCCCAACGACCCTGCACTGGGTTATGGGGATAGGTGAAGGGTAAGGTGAGCTATACTTGTAAGTAATTGTGATAACATCAAATAGAATGGGATTCTGTTTAAAAAATTGGATCCTACTGGTAGAAAGCTTATTGAACTCTCTTCATCGATCCTATTTTCCGTGCCGTTAATCACTTGGCCACCTTGTACCCAAAGATTTTAACTGATTGTATTTGCATAAAGGTATTTAACTTGAAGTTTGTTTGTTTAGTCACCATATTGCAGAATGTATCTTTTTGATAGTATTAACAAGACATTTTTTCAGGTTGTAGAAATATAAAGTTTAGTTCCATGAGAGCAAAAAATAATGTAAAATCTCACCATGAACTTTTATAATTAATATTAGCATATAGTACCTTTAAAAAATGAGGGGATTATTTACATATGGATCAGCACTTCTGCCTAGGTTCAGAGTATTTGTGTGCTCCACTTAGGATCAAAATGGTCACTACTTGGCCCTCTCCCCAAGATCAGTGTAGTCTAGTATCTGTGCACTCAGTGAAATTTGTTTTAAAATATTATTAAAAGGATGAATAATTAAATATAGAAAAATGATGAAAAAATATTTACCGGGTGTATTTTTCATATATTTTATTCTGTTATTTGTTTATGTAAATTGATTGCTATATCAAATTATTGGAGCTGCAGACGACAGCATGCCTTTTTTTTGCACAGTGTGGTGAATATTAATCTTGTTAATTTTTCGACTCAAATATATGTGTACTGCATTGTCTACCACACATTTTTTTTTTTTATATCAGGTTTCGCTTACACGCTTGAAATTCTTTTTTCATTTTTGTACATACCTAAATGGATACGCATTTCATTTGTGGATGCTAAGACAAGTGTATGTATCTTACTATCAAAATTTTATTTAATATTTGCTTTTTGGATGATTCAATTCACTAGTTCAAATCAAATTATCCTATGACCTAGTAGATTGTTGGGATACCATGCTGGATCCTTCATGGCATTTCTCATAGCAATGAGGGTTACTTGGCATTGCTCATCACCTCTCTAAGTAACAATAACCTGCAGCAAATTGTACCCTTTTGTAAGGATATCTTGAAAACTTATAGTAAAAAAAAATCTTCATTTATATCTACAACATGGTATATTTCCTAAACTTGAATATGAGGCTGTTCATTATTATTTATTTACTAACATAGTACTAGTAAAAAATGACTGGATTATTTACATAGGGATCAGCACTTTTGCCTAGGATCGGAGTATCTGTGTGCTCTGCCAAGGATCAGTGTAGTATCTGTGCACTTATTAAAAAGTGTTACACACACACACACACACACACATACATATAAAAATGACATTTATTAGTTGAGAACCTACATTTGCCCGCCGCCGGTGTGAACGACTGCTAAATGCGTGGCCTAAATCATGAATAAAGAAATGAGCACCATGCAGGAATCAAACCCACATCCACCCTGGAAGCAACCTTATATGCAGGTTCTGCTCTACCGATTGAGCTAACGAAGGTCTCCTGGTAGGCAGGAATCTTTTAATCCTACACTTTGCTGGCCTCTTTATTCTCACATGGAGCTTGTTTCTTTATTCACATTTACGATTTAGGCCGCTCGTTTAGCAGTTGTTCATACCGGCGCCAGGCAAATATAGGTTCTCAACAAATAAATGTCTTTATAATTATCATATTCTGTCGGATATAAAATTACCCATCATTTGATTTCATATATAATGTGTCATATATAATGTGTGTGTGTGTGTGTGTGTGTGGATGCACATTATGTGGATTTTGTATAATATAAACCTTCCTAGGTAAATAAGACAATCTAGCATTTAGACTTTACCTTAGATATGGTTTAATTTAATAGTTATACCCTGACCGAGAGGAAGAATTAAATTAAATCTCCAAACTGAGTTCAAATTCTGGCTAAGGCTGTTCATATTGACTTAGCACTAATGCCCATGGGAAAGATAGGAATCCACATCCCCATGTCCTGTCTCATCGACAGATGTCTTTACAAAAAGTATTTTTTCCGGCATTTTTCTCAAAATTGTTTTTTAATTTACACCTTACCATAGAATAAATGATGTGATGGTTACCAAGCTCATCTCACAGACAAGCTTGCTAGTGTTGTGAGTTCTATCCTCGTAGGTGCTCTACTATTGTGGCCTTATCAGACAAGCTACACTATTAGGGTAAATTAAACCAGTGTTTCTCAAATAAATGCTACAAATACTCCTAGGTGTACTTTGTAGTACTCCAGGGGGTATGTGAGATTTAAAAAAAATGTTAATTTTAACAAAAAATGTAAGTTCAATAAACCAAATTTAATATTACTATTACAACATTTGAAATGCAGCATTTAAATGTTTTTTTCTGTTTACAAGGTTGTTGTTTAATAAATTAGACACTGATGGGGCAGCGTTGTATTGTACCTCTTTATAGGTATGAACAAAGATTTCAAGCGTGTAAGCAACATCTGATTTAAAAAAATGTATGGTAAACAATGCAGTACACATATTTGGGTGGAAAAAATAAACAAGATTAAAATGCATGAAAGCTGTGTCATGCAAAAAAAGGTATGTTATCGTCGGCAGCTCCCATAATTTAAAACAGCAGTCAATTTACATAAACAAAAAACAGAATATATTAAAAATACAGGCAGTAAATATTTTGTCATCATTTCACTATATTTAATTATTCATCCTTGTTATAATATTTTTATATAAGTTTCAGTCGAACCAAGACATAGAATAAAAAACATGCATTTAAAAAATGTATGAGATATCGGAATAAATCGATAAAAATGATGAAAAATATTTTTTTAAAGTAATATTGAGTGAAAGCCTGAATGATAATTAATCGAATAAAACTAAAAAAAGATTTCCGAAAAGAAAATTATTTTAATTAATTTTCCTGTTTTTTTAATCCCAAAGTAAGATTACCGTTCCAGCAGTTCCTGGGTACTATTCTAAAAAAGGTAAGCATAATTAATATCTCCAGGGATATATCTGTAAAATGTGTAAAAAATCAACGAGAGCATCATTATATAAAACAGATAAATCATTAAACTAATAAAAGGTGGGATAATCATATGAACAAAAAATTCTTCTCGAAATTAGGAATGGAAAACTTTTTTTTTAATTCGTACTTTAATAAATAAGTATCGAACATTTTATATTTCAAAGGGTGTACATTATTCAAACAACTTTTGAGAACCACTGAATTAAACTCAGGCCTTAATTCTTATCCTGAAGCTTGCTTCAGCCCTTCCCTGCACCGTAGCTTATCTGCCTCTGTCTTCCATCCGTCCCCGATCTTGTGTCCAGTTGACCACTTTGACCTATTTCTTTCTTTCCTGCCTTCTGTCATCTTTCTCCCTCTTTCTCTCACTGACCTGCCCTGTCACTCTTCCATGCTGCAACCTTCACCATCGTATAATAAACCTTCTCGGCTTGCTGGTGAAGTTGGGGTCTCTTGTTTACAACCAAAGTCTCTTGAGAGGGAGGAGGATTTTCTCTCTCCTCTCTAAAAGTTTTCAGTTTTTCTGCCTTTGTTATTGAGAAGCCATAGGTGCCTCCTCGTACTTTTCACAATAGTTGTAACCCTTTTGTGTCCTGAATTAAACATTTTTTTAAATTTTTGGCAATTATCAATAAACTATGAAAAATTATTTTCAATTTCACTGTTCTAGACGTTATAATTATTAAAATTCTTAAACTTCAAAATTAAATTTTTTTTTTAAATTTTTAATTTTTTTTTTTTAATATTAACGTTTTTATGAACGTAGTTCCGTCTTGTGTATGTCTTTCTTCTGAAGTATATGTTACGGCTGTTTAAGCCATTTTCAACATCTTAACCCTTTTTATAATGATATTTTAATTCATGTTTGAAGGCTATATAAGGATAGCTAACATTTAATGTTAAAGAAACCTTTAGGTAAACGCTAATTTGTATTGAAAAATACAAATTTGACTTACAAGTACCGCCAGGACACACAGGTCTCAAATTAACAAAACATGTAGTACTTACAAAAGCACAGTACATGAAACGTATTGCAATAATATAAATATCTTTGAAGTTTTTTAATCACTGGTTTATTGTTGGGGTTAGGTATTTCTGCGCACTTTGGACACCCCATTTTAAAAC
>VCCN01001259.1:3508798-3521750 GCA_006491835.1 Architeuthis dux
TGCTATATTTCTAAGACCCGTCAAATTTACCAATCTAAAGGTTTATAGGTTAAAGGTGAGTACCTTAATGTGAAACACCTGTCTAGTATGTCCAAAGAAAGATCACAAGTGTACTAAGGCATTCCTACCTACCTATTTATCTACATACAGTTCTGTAGGAGAAAAGGATTTGCAAACATGTTCACACAGTTAAACTATTTGAGGAGAGGGCTATCATTTATTGTATGTAGGACACAGGTGCTTTAATAAATGACAGTGAACTGAGAAGGTTTCACATAAACTGGTGGGTCAGCGTTTGTGGCCTTCAGCACATCCTGTGGGAAAAGCTGGTTGCGGAGGAAGAAGGAAGTCAGCTGCTATTAATGGTAAGGGCCTCTTCAAACGTTTCCCAAATCCAGCAAGACCCCCAGAACGTGAGCGTGGAACCTTCATCCTCTGGTCTAAAACAAAGCAGGTGGGAGATTCTTACACTTGATTTAAACCAGCTTAACCCTCTTGAGTTTCAGTTCAATATTGATTTAAGCGATTAATGTGTTTTGGTGTGCTTAGTGGAAATCAAGTTAAAAAAAAAAAAATTACATCTGTATAAATGATTTTATATTGAAAGAACACAGACCTTCTGTAAATAGTTGAAAGCCAGACCACAGATTCAGTTCCAGCCCAGGTCAGGAAGTAAAGAAAACAAAATGAGTGCCCTTACGCTGGCTATGGCTTCAGCTGTCCCTACCATGGCTCTACAGCACAAGGCATTTCTGTCTCGGCTAGACTTCAGAGTTCTTCAAGGTTTGTGATATGTGAAATAGAGTAAGAGGCGACAAGCTCTTGAAATGGCGTCACTCGCTTCACCTGCTATTTTTACCCATAGCTAGGAAGAGAACAGCTGGCTTCATGCCTTTCCTAAGGGCATTAATGCAAAGTGAACACAAATCACAGTCAGAGTTTGTATTCCATTTTCCATGCTGCCAACCATTTGGCCACTGTCACTTCAGGAAATGAAAGATGCTTTTATATCATCCACAGCAGCAACAGCACTGAATCAACCTATTTGCATGTATTGGATGGATTAATTTAGCAGTACTCTGTGCTTCTATGGTTGTATCCTCAGATCAACAGAAAATAAACTAAATTCTTAATTTTTCTCCTGCTTCTGTAAGGACAATTCAAAAATTTAGATTTAAACAGATATACCATTACCAAATACAAAAGACTTACCATATTTTTTGGTGTAAAATATATGAGTACTAGATTTTGAGGTGAAAAATAGGTATAAAATTATAGCCTCTTGTATAACACGGGTACTTCATTTGGCACAACAGTTTGGTAGTCCCTCGTGTTTTTCTGTTTCTATGTTCCAAATTTGTGTACTGCAATACTGCATTTATACAATAAGTGCCCACTATTTTTATGTTGTGTACTGTTACAAAGGTAATTATTTTAATTTCATCAAATAAAATAACATAAAAAAACAAAGGTACCCACCTTTTGTACACCTTTTGCACTTATTGTTCTTATTGCTAAGGTTGTATAAAAACTTCTTATCAGCAAAAATTTTATTAAGATAAAACTACTTTGCAAAATATTTCAAAGGATTAAAATATAAACAAAAAAAGACATAGACATAGCATAAAAAGTAAGTAAAGCATCCGTCTCTTAAGAGACAACTCCCAATGAAGTATACACCCGGTGATGAAGACCCGTTTTTTGTTGCATGCGTCAGCTTAGTGATCCTTGCAAGCTTCAAGTCTGGTCGAGACCAGGACTTTATCCTTACAAGTTTTTATGTTTATATGCAGGATGCAAGTACACCGAAGGGATACCTCCACCCTAATCAAACAGCTTAGAGTGCACTCAATTAGCTGCTGAGTGCACAGGGAAATCTGTCCTAATGTAGAGTTTTCCGCACTCTTCGTTCATACCGAGAATCGAACCCTAGACCGTCTGCGTGTGAGGCAGACATAGCATAAGTCTTTAATAATCATGGTATTTCTGATGTTACAAAATGCCTGGCTGATTAGCTGTTATTACTCTGTTCAGCATATTCTACTGCTCAGCTTAAATGCTGCATGCTGCATTGCAGTCCTCTTTCGCTTAAAATTTGAAGCCATTGTTTTTAAATTTAGTTATTTTTTAATTTATTTTAATTTATTTTACTTATTTCTAGGGGATTTGTGTTGCACAGTTTTCACAGGAAGGAAATAAATATTGTGGTACTCACAAATTACGGTTAAAACTATAGTTAAAACTTTTATTTTAGTAACGTACAAAACATTTTGTATATTAAAGATTTTGTACCCAAATCTGATTGAAAATAGGAAAGATTGTGCTATACACACAACCTTTCCTATTTTCGATCAGATTTGGGTACAAAATATTTCATGTTATGAAAAAAATACCTACTGCAGGTGAGTATGATTCAAAATGCAATACTTGATATCTAACTCTATTGGTCTAATGAACTGTTTTCGGTTAAATTCTCTTGTCTCCTGGTCATGTTCAAGTTAATTTTCATGCTCATTTTTATGAGCAATCTTTCAATGTTTGGGTGGGAGGGTATTTTCACTTAAAATCTTAAAGCCCCAAAAATCTCCCCAAAATATTAAGTTATTATCCCCCCCCCTCCTTTTTATCTTCCTGTATAAAATATTCAAGAATTAACTTCTACCTCACAAGTCGGGTTCACAAAGTGTCTCATTATTTAAGGATTTCCGCAAAAAATGTAATACATAAATCAATTTTTAAAAAAATAAAGTGTTGGTTCCAAAATAATACCTAAATCTATAAAATAAGTAAAAAAAAAAAAAGAAAAAAGTTTTGTCTATAATTTTAAAAAGCGTCATTAAGAAATGTCATAAACATTCTAACATTTATTTGGACAATTGAACACATTCTTTTTGTTGCTGATGTTATTACCTAAAAGAAATAATCTTATCTATTCTCACAGTCTATACACCTGAAGAAGGCTGTAGTATGCGTCGGTTGAAACGTGGTAGCAACACAAATAATCAGTTCAATTGTCTGAACTAATCTATATTATAATGATCGTGTATGGTCCTCAGCCAGTCAGATCATTCTCCACTGTCTGTCGCCAATTCATCTCAGGCGTCCTCTCTTTCTCTGGCCTCTTGGCATTCATTGAACTGCTTGATTTGCATGTCTTGTTGTGGGGAACCTCAAGAAATGCCCCAACCAGCGGAGGCACCATCTGCAAATTGTGATCGACATGGGGAGCTATCGTGATCTGTCTCTGAACTCTTCATTTGATATATAGTCATTCCATTTGATGCTTAGAATTTTATGGTGGCATTTAGTGTAAAAGGTGTCCAATTTCTTCTCCTGGGTGGTCTTGTGTTGCCAGGTTTTGCAGCCATAGAGCATGTCTGTGAAATCATTTAGTTTAAGGCTCTAAAAGAAAAACAACAAATAAAAACATTGATTATCTTACAGCAATGGTCCCCAACCACCGGGCCGCGGACCTGTATTGGACCGCAAAGCATTTGCTATCGTTTTTGTGATGAAACGATATGTTTTTGCGATATGAAACAATAGGAGCCAGCTTCACCTTTCTTCAAATATATTTGACTCGCGTGGCAAACTAACTCTAAAAATGAAATAGACAAAAATATTTCAATAGTATTCAATTTGTTCTTTGGACGATTGAACTCCTTCTTGTTGTTTGTATTGTTAACACAACATTTTGGCCAATCCATTCTTCGGCGTTCCTCAGGTTTATTATCCGAGTGTGATGGGGTAAACAGAAGTTTTTTAATTTCAATGGGGTAACCCTTATAACGTAGGACTCGGGTGTTTCTTTGTCCTTGTCTTGTTGGGTTTGGGTCTGTTGAGCAGCAGAAGCCACATTTGTCTGACTAATGCATTTAGTCGATATGTTCAGTCAAGAAAAAAAACTTTTTTTTTATTAATTTGAGATTTTCCTCTCTGCAGTTGGATCTTGATATTAAATTTGTTAGATACACTCAATTTCGTTTCTGAATAGGTTTATCTAACAAATTTAACACTTATAAGTGACTAATACTATTAGTCACTTATAAGTGATATAGTTTACTTATCACCTACATTCCGGTCATGATTACTCCCACCCCTCCTCTGTTGGCCAGTCCACAAGAATATTATCAATATTAAATCAGTGCGCAGTGGATAAAAGGTTGGGGACCCCTGTCTTACAGGTTGTAACCCGATAACAGTCGATAAAAGCATTTGTAAAGCTCATCCAGTTCCCTGGAAATTGAGAGTTCAATTCCTGTGACAAGTAATACAGACATATGCACTGGTTAAAATGGAGAGGCAGATAGGTATCCTAAGATAGAATTGACAATTATAAGTTCTGAAATTAGCTATAGGCATGAGGAGAACAATGTACCCTCTGTGGATCCAATAGAGGATTCTTTTCAACATTTCTGAATTGAATGCAATAGACACCCAAGGAAGGTATGGTGTCTGAAAGAATCAATGTATAACGTTACATTACTCATGGGTTATTCATGTGTTCACTCATATGTATCTATCTATGTATCCGGACTTGGACCAGCCCTAACTGTTCATAGTAGAAACTTGAAATTTTGTACACGCACTCCACTCAATGTGTAGGGAAAATGTTGTTTTTTTTTACCCCACCCCCAATCAATTTTTAGAGGGGGGTTCAATTTTATCTATCCATCTGGACTTGGCCGAGCCTTAACTGTTTATAGTAGAAACTTTAAATTTTGCATACACACTCCCCTCAATGAGTAAGGAAAATGATTTTTTTGTTTTTTTTTGTTGGAGGGGGAAATTCCCCTCCAAAATAGGGTTTTAGTGGGGGTTTCAATTTTCAATGTAAGCGTGTACTAAATTGGTCACTAGAGTGTGCCCGCTTGTTTTTTTTGAAAATTCAGACATTTTTTAGTGATCACAGCCCAATCTTTTAATTGATCACCCCCAACACAGCATATATGGATGGCAGTGATTCATAATTTCCCTTGAAATACTAGTTCATTTTGTCTTTTTAAGTAAGGGTAGTTCCTGACTTACGATTACTCGACTTCTGATCATAACTGTGAAATATCGTATTTTTTTCTTTGAAAATTGGAGATAAAACTAAAATAACAGTAAAAGTAATGCATTTCATGATGCTAAAAGGAAATCTACAATGCATTTGAGTTATGATTTTCGACTTACAATCTCGTTTGTGGTCCCTAATCCAAATCATAAGTCCAGGACTATCTGTATATATCAGCTTTGATTTAATCTGAAATTAAAAGTGAATGGTAGCAGCCGATTTAACTGTATAAAAAATGAAAATGATGAGCTATATAATTTTTAAATACCAATTTACACTGTTTTCTTTCAAGCTTTATAAATTTCTGTTGCTGAGCAGTTCTTGACCTTTTTCAAGGCTCACACTCCTTTGAGATTTCAAAATCTTACTCACACCCCTTAATCTTAATTTTAAAAAGTCAAAATTGGCCAAATTAATATTAAAAGTTGTAAATAATAAAATGTTAAAATTTATCAGATGTCAAAATTAAAAGTCTGTATTCCAAGATATTACTAAAAAAAGATTTAATGCACTGGCTGCTTTTTCTCAACAAAAGTTGTATACATCAGCAATAAAATGGAAAAAAAGATTGTTTGCCACCCTCTTCTCGCATCACCAAAATGGCCTGACACACCACTTGGGGGTGCATGCACCCCAGGTTAAGAACCACAGCTCTTGCTAAATATTTCTAGAGATAGCATCTTTCCTGTTCCAAGTCTGTATAAAAGATAATGAAATTAAATTGTTTCACATATGTTAAGTTTTAAGGAGACTGACTCAGAATTCATTTTAAACTTTGTGAATTTATTCCCCACCCAAAGAAAAAAGTTTATTTGTTTTTAATACACCTTGTTTGGTGAGTCAGCTTGATTAAAAAGAAGAAAAAAATTACTTGTTTAATGTTGGATTGTTGCAAACGTTAGGAGATAAAAAAATAAAATAAACCTTCACAATGGTAAGTGGGGTCGGGGGTCGGTTATGGATATACAAAACTTTGCAAATTCATCTATATAATGAACTGTCTTTTTATTTCTCTGCCTGTACATGGACTCTTCCAATTTAACTGATAAAAATTTCTCCTAACCACCATTTGAAACAATGGTTTCTTCCACTTAAACTTCCAAATAATGCACATTTGCAATATAAGACTGGATTAAAAAAATTAAAAAACTGCTCGATACATATATTTCAAATGGTACAATACTCTTTTTTATCAACACCATTATAAAAAAAATGTTTTTCTTTGTCTAAAGGTTAAGTTGATTATCAAAGCATTGATAACCGCTTGCCTATGTGTAACCACAATATGTAGCAATAATAATGTGTATGCACTTTATGTAGCAATAATAATGTGTATGCATAATATATATATATATATATATATGTAACAATATATTTATAACTACAATAATGGGACACCCAGTGTAAATCAAACTCTATTTCAATGGCCTGTGAGATTAGCTTGCTAACAATCCTCACTCAGCCAAATAATGTATGAAAAATGTCCCAAGTATTGCAAGTAGGGCACAATTTGTGTGCGTGACTGTGGACATCCCCTGAAATCTTCACTATACAAATGGACAGAATGCCTGGCATACCTCAAGAATTGTTCTCTCTCTCTCGTTAATCCGTAGCTGGATATAAGTAACCAGTCCAGCTGTTGGTGACGGTGGAGCAGTGGTATTGGCTTTAGTTTATGTCACTTTATTTTTCCTTTGCCACTTTACTCTTCACTCTGGTTGTTCCACTTGGAAGAACAAAAAAGGTAAAGATTAGTAAAATAGTAAAGAACCCACAGATTACTTACTACTTAGGTATTATGTATATATACTCTTCATTTGGCAATTGAACCTGCCCACAAATTTACTCTTAGTTTTTTTACAATGATAATTATAAATGGTGGCATAGTTATTTATACTGATCATGAAATTATAGATTTTACAAGTCGTAGATTGAAGTGAAGAAAGCAGTTTACTGTAACTCAGAGGAGAAAAGCTGATTTTAATCGGGTATTTATATCATGTACTGATGTTAATGGTATAACCACTATTAAAAAAAATATATATGCTGTCTAATATTATTTGAATGAAACTGTTGTACTTCTTCGAAGCTTTTATGGAAGAAGCTTTAGTTAAAACACAAGTGTACTAGTCATATTGCATTTCAAATGTGGCGAAATGTCACTTGTTGAAAAGCAACCATGATCTGACCGATCTTCAAGAAGTTTGCCACACAATCAATGAAGATTGTCAGACTATTGCAATATCTGTGATGACTGATTTGTCTTGGGGTTCATGCCTGACGAATGTTAACAGAAGTTTTGAAAATGCAACGCGTTTCTACAAAATTTATACCTCGTTTGCTCAGAGGATTAAAAAAGTTATTTTGGGTTACCCTCTCGCAGGATCTCCAAGTGGAATTTTATAAGGCACCCCCTCCCACATAAAGCTACCCCCACCCCCATACAAACTGCCTCGTCCTTTAGCCATCATGTTATCATCTGCTATAACCCTTTTAGCACGCTATACTGTTTGATCACTGGTAAACTGTAGTCATCCTATTTTATTAATGGACATATCGTATCGACTTAGAGGTTTCAATACAACCCAAAAAAACTCCCCCCCCCCCCCCTTGGCTGTCTGGGCTCTGGTGCACCGGCTGCACCTCCTTCTCAAAGGCATATATATATATTTTAGAGTGCATGCTTGTCTTAACATTACTCATTGATGTTATAATTGAATTTGATTTCTGCCTTGACCCAACTTTGAATATCATAACTCCATTTGTCCTGACAGATCAAGAGGGCCCGATAGGTAAATGTCAGTGTTTATTTATAAAAGAGAGATGTTAGTGGAAAAGTGCGTGCAACACGTAATGTTATCCTTTGACACCTTAGCCATGACCCTGACCATTGCAAAAGATTATCTCATTAATCTTAACTAATGGAGATTAACTGTAGCCATTTTATTTAAAGACGTTCCTTTGAAAAGATACTATCAGAGTGGACTATTTGACGCACCACCGTCATTCATTCTCTCTTTTGTTCTCTATTTCTCCTTTTTCTTTATTTACTAGCTTAGTGTCCGTCAAAAATGACGAGATTATTCGTATGAATAAATTATACAAATATATATTTTAGTATAAATGTATTTATTTTCAAACAATAAAATGCATACCTTGAACAAAATTCATTTACTGTCGATTTTTCCTCAACACTTCATATTTTCAGGGTTTCTTTTTTAAATTGAACCTGTGTGATGTAAATTAAACTTGATTCCCCAAATTTAATGTAATCCAGATTTCACAGCACATAACATCTTGGTGGCGCCACTATAGGCTGAGGCTATGATAAAGCAGTGAACTTTAAATTTACTAACAAATCAATGTCGATGTTATCACACACAATGAGCACTTTACCATTTTGGTGATTTATTTTTGTATAATTAATAAAATCATAGTTTAATAACTTTTCACGGACCACCAAAATTTATGATAATAAGAAAGATATGCACATAAGGCAACAAAATTGGGTAAAAAACTATTTTATTTTTTAACGAGAAAAACATCAGTTTTATTTATGAAAAATCAGAGGTGCCTATATTTAGTGGAATTGTTTTCTTTACTACTATTGAGACATTAACAGCAGTAAATAGTAGTGATGTAGATCACAAGACAGGGTAAAGCCTTGCTTTAACCCCTTCCACTCTTTCTGTTTGCTTTAGTGTGACAGAAACCGATAAACACAAAAAAAGGTGACATGGGATTTTATATCATAAGATGATAGAAAAGTGCGTGCAACAGATGATGTAACCCCTTGACACTTTAGCCATGACCCTGACCATTGCAAAGGATTATCTCATTAATCTTAATTAATGGAGATTATCGGCAACCTTTTATTTTAAAGACCTTCCATTGAAACATACTATCAGAGTGAACTATTTGACACCCCACCGTCATTCATTCCCTCTTCTCTCTTTTGTTCTCTATCTCTTCATTTATTCACTGGTGTACTCAGGCTGTCAAAAATGACGGCGTATATTAAATTGATATTTTCTTAAATCACTGAATGTTTTTGTCTAATTCATTTATTTCTTACAGTTGGTGTGCCGTCATACAATATAGTTTGAGAATTTTAATGTTTCCTACGAATAGCATTGCGCTCAATTTGGGTGTTACAGACAAAAAATAAATATACAGATACACGTGACGTATTATTATTGTAGATTCCCCCCCCCCTCTGTACAGGAATGAAATAAGAAAATCAGTCTTTCATTCACCTCTTCTTCCTTGTTCACTCACCATTTTTTCTTATTCATTTTCACCTGCTCCTATCTTTCTCTTTTTTTTGCACCCCCCATATCTCCCTCCCCCCATCCTCTGCTTCTTCTCTCTTCTCCCCACCACCACTCCTCTCTTTTATTTGTTTATCTCTCTTATCCTTTCTTTCTATTCAACGAGTTTTGAGACACCCAGTCAAAATCAAACTCACTACAGTAGTAATAGTCTGGCTAGGCTTGCTTACTAAACATTACACCAGTGTTTCTCAAACTTTTTCTTCCAGCGTATACATTTGTCCTATCTGGCAATGTTGGCATACCCCTTGTCAGTGCTCCAGACTAACTTTTTTCGCCACCATCCCAGAACCGTTCCGAAAAACAATTTTAACTGTCTCGAAGGAATTATAAACCGTCCCAAAATCAAAATGTTTCTTTACTTTATTATCATCAATTTGCCTATACGCAGGGAGAGAGGCGAGGGGAAATATAACTGATTCGAAAGAGGTAAGAGAAGTTGATTCCTAACCAACTTAACTCCTCTCCCCATCTGGTTTGCTACACATCAAACGACTTTACTAGGAAAATAATGTTGTATGTCTTTCTTCCTTTCTTCTTCTCATCCCAGTGCATCCCTCGGCAGTAGATTCCTCTATTCCCTTTATCTTAGCAAACTGATTTCTTTTCTTTGTCTTAACTATTTTTTCTGCTTGATTCAACTGTTTCTTTTTTTCCTTTTATGTGACTAGAATCAGGGTTGTATCTGAGTGACAAATATATACAGAGAAAATATTTCTTTCATCCCGGAACCGTCCCTGGGATAATCTTTGTTCGTACCAAACACATTTTTGCTGTCCCCTGGATGACGGGACGATGTTAATTTCGAGCCCTGCCCCCTGTGAAGAATATAGTGTAAAATGTTTGAATACCATAGAACAAACAATAGACCTATTGTATTTGTTAGTGATTTCATTTAATGTTACATTTTCAATGAGATATATGAGCTTGGATCTTTCCAACAAGTAACTTAATTCTAGGCACAGTTTCAGAGAGAGAGAGAGAGAGACACTTGCATATCATTATCAATTGACAGTCTTGCATGAAATTTGGTTTAGGTGGTTGTGATTAGTTAAAAATTACAGAGTTTCAATTCAAACCTTTATATACTCTCATAATTTCTCTTGCATACCCCTAGAGGGGTATGTGTTGTACCCTGGTTTGAGAAATCCTGCTTTTTTTTGTTCTTCTTTACTCATGGTCACCCTAAGCAAGGCCTTTCGGCCACTTCTCACCAAAGGGTTACAAAGGGAGTTATTAATGCCACAAAATTTAAGACCAGTAAAAACGGCTTATTGATGTTAAAATTGTAAAAGTTAGAAACACTAAAACATAACCTGTTTAAAATGAAGGTTAAAAGAAATATGTGAGTTAAAATGACTTACAAGCGATAAAATGATAAAAGTTAGAAATATTAATATTCACTTTATTCACTTGTCTCAATAAGGAAGGAACTGACTTCCTGTTTCTTACTACAGGACACAGGTGTGAAAATAATATCCATACACTTCCTTACAAAAGTCTAGGAAGTCATCTCATGTGACAGCTCTCTCTCTCTTCTGTTTCTGATTCTTGTTGCAGTCTTCTTCCTCCCCCCCCACCCATTCATCCTTTTCTCTGCCGGGACTCAATGGGTCCTCGAGTGGGCATCATCCCCTCGACAAACAGACATTTCAGGAATTATGCACTTTAAGGAAAATCTGACCTGACTCTTTAGGGTCTGCACAAAAATAACTCTGAAAATGTTACTAGTCATAATAGTTCTCTTTGCACAATCTTTTTATAGAATGATGTCTGTGTATGGAGATATGACACACAAATATAAATATATATATATATCTTTATAATTAATGAGGCCTTATACTTGTTCTCTTCCTCAGTCTTAGGTTTGAAAACAAAGAAAATACTTGAGTGCCTAACTTTCTTTACTACCTTATGGCATCAGTACATGACATTAGATTCTTGCAAAGTTTTGTCCAACCATTATCAAAGATTGACAACCTAATTATATTATAAAGTTGTTATATCTCTTTCCCTCCCAATCTAGTTTTGGGTGTCAGTAAGCCATAGAACTGCAATGACAGAAATTTCTGTCATCCACAGTTAATGAGTGAATATTAATATTTTAGAAAAAAAGGAAAAAAAAGAGCTCTTTTTTTCTTTTTCTTTTTTTTTTCTTTATTGATATTCTAGAGAAAAAAATTAACTTTATTCACTCATTAATTGCGGATGACAAAAATTTCCGTCATTGCAGTTCTATGGCTAATTCAATAGAATTTCCGTTTTATTGTGATTGATGACAACTCAATTCTAGTTGTGAGTCAGAGCTTTTATCTTCCAATGGATAAGGGATTTTATCTTGAAATGGTCAACTTACATTTGCCACCTTCCGCAGTTCATAAGTTAAGGAGTTAATAAACTGATGCGGAGTGGCCTAATTGTTAATGGCACAGAAAGTGGAATTGGTGAACAGTTCAAATTCTGTCTGAGGTAGTTTGTGGTCACCTTGTGCTAATGCCTTTGGGAAAAGCAAGAATCCACTTCCCAGCCCACAGCTATGGGTAAGCTATCTGTAAGGTAGTCCATCTTAGACAAAAAACCTACAGTTTGGCTGTCACCTTGCCTGCTGAGCTACTGAGGAAGGCCATCAAGCCTAAAGAGTGGACTCTATTCATGATATGAATTTACCTTTTAAAGAAAAGTACTATAAACCCTACTTCATAAGTGTTCTTAGCTGTAATCAAATATTGATGCATTGTCACTTTTTCTATGAAAATACACATTGCTAGGCAACTAGATTTTAATCTTCATTGCAATAAGTCATTTCAACATATCTATAGAATTACAAGACCTGTGTGTGTTTATTGGTATTAGATGAAATGACAGCTGTGGACCAATCAGTTAATATTGATCACAGCATTAATAAAAAATATTTGGACAACATCTAGACAGCCAACTGTAGACATGAACTTTTCCCAAGATGGTTTGTCACAGATTTCTGCTAAAGGACCAAACAAGCTGCACTTGTCTAAAGCAGCGGCAGAGCCAGTTCAAAGATGGCCAACTAAAAAATTTTTCTCGCTCTAAATTAACCTAAAAAAAGTGTCAAAAGCTGCCAAATTGCAATTGAAAACATTGTTAGCCATTTTATGACTATTTTAATGGCTAGAAATGGCTAGACTAGTCTTCTTTTTTTTTTAAATGGCTAGATTCAACTTGAAGAAGTTGGGAGGATCTACAAATGTTGTTTCCCCATCAGAAAACCACTCAAACAGTAAAATGCTGATACATGTGCATTGCAGTAAAATATTACAAGACGTGTTAGTTTGTAAACTTGCAGCCATTATGTAAAGTTTCAGTCCTGACAAAGAAATGGTTCTTTTCTACAAGATGATGTCAGACCATTATGATATTTTTCTTTCACTTGATAACTATGTACACTTACCCAGCACAGGATTTCCCCTGTTGCTCCCAAAAGTATAACATCTAATTCCAGAGGATCCACTGCCCTAGATGGCACCTCGCCATTGCATTAAGAGGTGTTGGGTCAGGGCATTCCCTGATGCCTGTAGCATGCCAAAAGGCA
>VCCN01001259.1:3565232-3585676 GCA_006491835.1 Architeuthis dux
TGGTGCTCCCTTTTCTCCCCATGGCCTGTCTTCAAACCTCTACTCTCTCCCATCCTTTCTCCATGCCCTTTTTTTAAGCAGCTGTTTATCCTCGGCTTCCTTATTGTGTGCAATGGCAAAACCAACAGTTCTTCTCCCTTTGTTTTCTCCTCGTTCTCTCACCCCCTCCCCCAGGCGCCTGCAAGCCTGTTCCTGTACACCCAGACATCTGCGTTATGTCACACATGCCACACCTTGCCCAAACAAATACTAGCTGAAGATTTAATAATGTCCCCCACTCTAAATTAGGAACATTTCATGGGTCAACTAGGAGGTGCTGTGTTGCTGACTGAGTTTGAGTTTCGACCGAGGACATTATGTTCACTTCACACTAATGCCCTTTGGAAAGGCATGAATCCACTTCTCTCCCAAGCTATGGGTAAATAGCAGGACAATTGGAGCCCTTTAGTCCTGTAAGAGAATACTTAGAGTGGTTGCAGACCTATGCTCCACTAAGTGTCTATATGACTAAATAGCAAAAAACATGGGTCAACTAAATGCTATCCACACACACACACACTAATGTAACAGTGAGCTGGAAAAATATGAAAATATGTAGGAAGAATTTACAAGACCTGGCTGAATGATGAATATATTTCCTTTCAAAAGGAGGTGTTGAGGTTTTATTCAGCAATTTGGCAATTTAGGGTAGAGTGAAAAATTTAAACGAAAAAAGTGTAGTGCTTTTAAGCATGTCAAAATTGAGATAAAAATTAATTTTGGGTGGTTGCCACACCTTCTGCCTGGCAACCAACCTGAACGTGTCTGGTCTATTCACAATGCCGGACACAAAATAAGGGACCATTTAGCATAAACTTTTATTGTAAATTGAACACCCCACTAAAAACTTATTTTGGTGGGGAATTTTCAAAAAACAAAAAACAAAATTTTTTTTGTAGACATTGTAGCATTAAATGTTTAAATTTTCAGCCCTCTAGCTGCATTGGTGCCGCCTGTACACATGACGCATACATAAATGCACAGCCAAACACATTAGGTGAGTTGCCAGGACAGAGGAATTGGCAACCACCCAAAATTAATTTTTATCTTATTTTTGACATTTTTGTCAGGTTTTAAGCAATACACTTTTGGAAATTTAAGAAAAACCTTATTTTCACTCCACCCTATGGGCATACTTGACTAAACTTGGAATGTCTACATCAGAAAAGAGGAAATATAAAAAGAGGCTCCAAGAATGGGGTGAGGCTGCATCTGCATGCATCCCTACACTATGACGAAAAAATAAAGAGACTGGTGATATCATGAGGTATTCCTAGAGTGCTCTAGGTTAGTGGTCATGATGTTTAAGTCCTGAAACTATGCCTGAACCCAGGGTCATCATGAATGCTTTGTTGGAGGCACGGCTGCTATTTTCACAGCCATAGTTGGATGAAATTATATCATTATAATGTTTCCCTTATAAACATTCTTGTCAATACTTTTATGGTCCATAGGACACTAAACGGGCAATTTTCATAATATATCTCGTTTTCTTCCAATAAATTTATATAACTAGGATGGTCAAGTTTTTAACTGTAGAATTTTGTCCCTTGATTACAAATAATAAACTACTTAAATGCAAAGATTATAAAAAATCAATTTTGGATAATTTCTCTTGGCTGTATTTTACAAACAGAGGTGAGACGTAATTTAATGGTTATCACCATGGAAAACTGAGGCTGAGGCTGCTTAGGTTAGCTTAGTACTAATACCCTTGGGAAGGGCATGAATCCACTGACGCTCTCTCCCATTCACAGATATCTTGACAAAAAATGTTTCATCGCTGACATGCTATAATAGTTGAAAATCAGAATTCAGCTTAAAATTTGTGAACAGTCAGTTAGTGGAAATTTCTTAAGTTTGCTGCTCAGCCTCTTTGGCTAAGTGGTTAGAATAGTAGATTGCATTATTAAATGTGTGTTCATATATCATTGAAGGTAAGTTCGTTACATGCTTTTTAGTTAGGTGAAAGCATCTTTGTAACTTGACTCGAGCTCTGATTGATTTGGTAAGATGCATATAGAAAATGTGTAATGCTGTTGGTAATTTACTTGAACTCCTTGAGATTGAGGGTAATTGGAAAAGCAAACATAAGAAACCTTTTTAGTCTTTAATCTATTGCTTTGTAATCAGTGCATTATCATTTGATGTTTTTATGTTTTGTTACTGTTTATAATTTCAATTAATTTTTTCTCTCTCTTCTCAGTTGGTCTGCTGGCTGGTATATTTGCCAACCTTTTGCCAAAGAAGTAAACCTAAACACGCTTCATAGCATAAGGACTTGGAATTCTCTGTTGACAAATATACACATTATGTTTTAGGTTGGTTGACTGACTGGCTGGAGTCTTTGTACCTTTTCCATGGTGCTTTTCTGTCTCACTGACCTGTGAACAGTTCACCAAACAGTACAACCATTATTAGACAATAGTTTTCCATCCTCAACGTGTCCTGCCAAGTATAAATGTATCTTGTAGTGCATAGCCTCCATGTTTATGAGTTTTGCAATCTTGAGGATTTAAGTGTTGATAATAAAGTCACGCCAGTGCACACTGACAATGGAAGCATTCAAGTAGGTGTAAACAGTGGTAGATGACCCATGATTTGGCACCAGATAAGAGAGTGGTCAGCACAACAGCTTTGTGGACTTTTACTTTTGAGTCTTTCCTGAGACATATCCTTCCTAATTAAATGGTAAAAGTAGAAAAAATAATCCATGAGCCACTGGGTCCCTTCTTCAGTGGTTTGATCTTTGTGCATTTTCTTAAGCTCTTTCTTCCTATTTCGATGGTATCTAGAGAATAAAATACTATTCGTGAGTATTTCCTTTGAGCTTTAACTAAACATATTGAAGAGTGGTCCTCAAATGTTGACAGCAATTTTAACCTGCACTTTTCGTTTAGCTTACAGCAGGAAGCCCTTGGATTGCATAATTGTTTTAATGAAACAGTTAATGTGAAGTGTTTTTTCTTTTGAGCTTTAACTAAACATATTGAAGAGTAGTCCTCAATGGTGGAATGCATTTCTGGCCTGCACATTTCTTTTAGTATAGAGGAGGCCCTTATGTTGCATAATTGTTTAAATAAAACAGTTAAGGAAGCCCTTATGTTGCATAATTGTTTAAATAAAACAGTTAATGTGAAGTGCTTTTTATTTTCTTTAAATAAATAAATGAAAGATTGGGATAGGAGTAGGCTTCTCCTTTTTAAGAACTTCTTAGAGGCACTTTATGATTCATTAAACAGAATGACTGACAAAATGCACTCATGCATACACACACACCCATATAAAATGTGTGCCTAAAAGTATATATCTAAATACTTACACACACTCACATAATGTACATGTTTGTCTCTGTTTATTTGTTATTTTTGCCGCACAAATAATTAAATTTAAACAGATGGTCTCGGAAGTCCGCATTTAAAGCTTTTCCCAAAATATTTGATGCACGTTATTAATGTATCAAGTGTTTGAATGTCCTGTGTCTACATTTGCACACCCCACCCCGTGAGATATGCCTACTCCACATTATTTTCCTGTTTACTTATTACTTAATAATCCCCCCCATTTCCTTAATTCTTCTCTAGGGAAGTTTTTGCATGATCATTTCTCATGAAAGACTTTTTGTGTTGATTTTCACACTGTCTATTTCATATTTTGATGAAACACATGCATGTCTTTTCATTGGCTATTACCAGAAGATATATCCCGTTCTTGTCAACATCAGTGATAGTATTATGATATAATAATGTGTCTGTGTGTGTGTATATGCTTTTTCTCTAAAAATACATATATTTAAACCCAGTTCTCAAATGGGATTCACTTGGCTCCTGGGGTAGGAATTTCAGTCAGAGGAGGAACATATAATGGGGGGGGGGTGAGGAAACCTGGGACTCTGAAAACCACTGACTTAACCAAATCTTGATTATAATCCATACTTTTTTTTTTTTTTAGATAAAAATTGGGAAATATTGGATTGCTTGCTAATTAAAAATAAAAATGAACAAAAAATATAGCAACAGCAATATTTGAACTATTAACAGATGAAAGATAACATTTAAACCTGAGTTTGTTTTTCAGAGATTTATGGCGCAATTCCTGATGATGTTTTTAAATCGTAATTTTTTTTCTATCTTTTAAACTTTTCCAAAATGTTTTGTTAGGATCAAATTTAGGTAAGGAACAAATTATACACAAACATTTAAGAGAAAGTATGTTGATACTTACAAACACACAAAGTTTTACTCAAGTAATCTTAAAAGGCATAAAAATAAAAATTATTTCACTTTAACCTGATTGTTTGATTATGTAAGCTGTGGGAAAAAAATTTTTTCTCTTAACCTGGGGTTCATGCATCCCCAAGTGGTGCATACAGTAATCTTTGGCAGTGCGAGAAGAGGGTGGCAAACAATTTTTTTTTTTTTCATTTTATTGCTGATGTATACAACTTTTGTTCTTTCTCCTTCTTGAAGTGGTTCTTCCGTTTGTGACTACATATCTTTGTGAAGTAGGATTTTTGTCACTACTTCATATAAATACAAAATTCAGAAATCAGCTGGATGTTCAACTTGACATTCAGATAGTTCTCAGCACCAAAATGCCACAAATTTCAAAGTTATTTGAGAAAAAGCAAGATCAGCCAGCACATTAAATGGTTTTATTAGTAATATCTTGATACAGACTTTTAATTTTGCCATCAGACAAATTTTAACATTTTATTTACACTTTTTAATATTAACTTTGCCAATTTTGACTTTTTTAAATTCAATTTTTTAGCCTTAAGATTAAGAGGTGCGAGAGATTTTGAAATCTTGAAGGGGTGTGAGCCTTGGAAAGGTTTGACACTGCAGGCTTAAGTGAACAATTAATAAACCTCTGACACTAAAAAAATCCCCCTAAACTTCATTAGCTATAGTCCTCTGTCAGATTGTGGATATAGCCCTTAATCCTTATAGTTTTTAAAAAAAATCAACTTTCTACCTAAACCAAACTTGATATATGGTAGTGAACACCAAAATCTTTAATTCACTTTATTTCTCTGATTTAACAAGATTTAAAAATCATGAAAGATTTTTTTAATTAAAAAAAATAAATAAATAAATAAATAAAATTCAACAAGTTTTAAAAAATCTTAAAACTTCAAGTTGTCCTCCTAAACCAAATTTGATGAATCTTATTACAATTCACTGAATGTCTGTTTGTGATCTATCCGATCAAGGACAGCAAGAACTATGGCCACCAAATTTTCTGTGGTTACTGATGGGAACTTTGAGCATGTTTTTAGCATATTAGTTTTTGAAAATTCAAAAAAAAGAATAGTGTGGTGTGTTCATGCTCACCCAATAATAATCTGATTTCCATCTATCTATGTATCTATATAATACTAAAAGTCTGATTCTGTTTATCTGCATGTGACCTCTAAGTAGCCAAAACGCTGCATTTTAGCCAGAAGTATTGAATTAAGCTACCCCTAAAAAAACAGTTTTGATCTCTTATTGGCACTGAAAGCCTCATCTATGCCTTCCACAGGAACTAATTGAAAATCACACCCATAGGGTGGATTTTCAGCTAGTCATAGAGAACACAAAAATATCCTATCTCACTACGGGGAAAACTTATTTCTCCTACCTACATTTGATCGAGTTGCTGAGTCACTTGGATCAGTTTAGTACAAACTCAGTGAACCGATTATCCAATCGTACTAATTAGTTACACACTGAGCAACACTTCTGCTAAATTTGCTCTTTCGTTCCACAATATGTTTCTCATCTTTCCTGAGTGTCATGCAAAAAGCATTTCATGAAATACTATTCAGTTAACTTTCTTCAATTATCTATCCCTTTGATGCATTCAAATTTTGTTTACCAAGATCAATCTAAAATTCAAAGCATAAAGATTTACAGTGAGTGCAAAAAGTGTCTGATACATTTCAAAAGCTTTATTTTAACATATTTATACACCTTCAAAATTGACAGAATTTGGACCAAAGATTTTTTATTTTTGACCATAACTTTTCAATGTTCAATCTTGTTTCAAAATTTTTTATTTTTTAATCTTTAGCTCATTTTAACATCCTTATATTATAAGGATGTTAAAATGAGCTTTTTGAAACTCACTATAGTTTAAACATTTTGTGAATCTGACCTTATCCCATTAACTGCGAATGACTGGAATTTCAGTCATTGCAATTTTATGGCTAACTCAATCAAATTTCTGTTGTTCTGTTGATAGCAACTCAGTTCTATCTGTGAGTGGGGGTGATCAATTAAAAAGTTGGGCTGCCACAAAGTTGGAACAGATATATGTATCCACTCGTGTCTGTCTGTCCACACAATATCTCCAAAAGTTCTCAATGAATTTCAATAACATTTTGTAGAAGACTGGGTCATGGGCTAAGGAAGAATTGATTAAATTTTGGGATGCATCCATGAATTTTCTTTTTAAGTTACCTCCCCTGCATCATATCTATATTTTTCATTCAGTTCTTAGTACACAATGGCGTTGGCAGAGGTATGCGCTCTCTGAGTGTTTTCTAGTTTATCAATGTATTTAGGCAATATGGTATATATTAGGTTTTTGCTTTCTAAAAAAATCTCTCTTAAAGTGTTATAAAAGTATTTTTAGAAGGACTTTTTTCGTAGCATTTCAACATTGCTTCAACTCTAAAAGCTCCAAAGACAAGGACATTGTTTCAAGCACGTACAAATGCTAGTGATGATTCATCTCATAAATACCAAACCATCTAATATACTCGTAAGAAGTTTAGATAAACTATTTATAATTATTTTTCCCCAACCCACTCAGATAACATTTGCATTTAGAGAGGGAGTTATTCAACGGTCCACAAATAAACCTAATAAGCATCTGTTCTGATTGGCTGAGGTATTTTTGATATTCGGAACAGTCCTTGGTGTCGTCAGCAGCGAAGATGACCAAGAGACATTTGACCATTTAAAAGTAGAAAGAAAAAAAGTAACAATTTCCCCAAAATAGGGAGAAAAAAATATTCAGGAGTAGCCTCTTATGTCCAAACCTGTTCTAACTTTAGTCGGTATCATTGTTCTTGTTTTAGAATAATCTTTTAGGGTTTTTTTTCTCAACATAAGCCGTTAAGTCTTTTCATATCTATGTCAATCACTAGTATGTACCTGTGAACCTTGATGGCTACCTTTATATTCACTTCTCACTATGTAAATGGAAATTACACCTGTCAGATGGGAATGGTAGGTGTATATGGATAAGAACTCCTGCACATTCATTGGAGGTGCAGAGTGGCTGGATGGTTAGCAGCACAGGGAATGGAATTGGCGAGCTACGTTCAAACTAGCTGGGACAGTTTGTGTTCACTTTGCGCTTGGGAAATGCATGAATCCATCTCTTCTGCCACCAGCTATGGGTAAATAGTAGGGCAGATTAGGCTCTCTTAGCTAAATAGAAACAAACAGAAAAAGTCACACTGTTCATCATATAGATAGATGGAGATACCTACTTTGTTCAGATATTCTCATTTTTTTTTGTACAAACAAAATACATTCTCTCTCGCTCGCTCTCGCACGCTCTCATTCTCCCTCTCTTGTTCTCTCATTCTCCCTCTCTCATTCTCTCGCTCCTGTTCTGTGTGTGTGTGTCTGTCCTTTGATGAAGAGGAGTGCTAGTCAAACTTTGTCCCTAGCTTGTTCTGCTAATTGGTAGAATTTACCCACAAGGATCAAGTAATCCTTGGTTACATAGACACTGGGCATGTTGGCTTTCATCCCAACTGTAAAGCCTCCAGTTTGAAATGGATTTAAATGTAATTTCTGCTAAAATAAGTTTGGTTCTTTCTTGTTTATCAAAACATTTTGGCCTACATTTTATCAAAGGAAATTGCTAATCATGATATCACAGGTAGGATTTACTAAACAAATACATCAAAACTTTCATTTACTATATGATTGCAAATTCTGACAGCACTCAATCTGTATGTTGCGCATTGAAAATCGGTGGGTGGGGTTGTCACTGGTCAGGAATTAAGGCAAGTGTTATTGACAGAATAGAATTATTATATACACAGTAAATATGGTTATATTCTGTAATTTTGAAATGTGTCATCATTCAACGAATTCTTTGGTCTCTCAATCATATTGTTTTTATTGCTTCAGCCATTTCATTCTTTGGCTTTCCTCAGGTGTACAACCTTTTAGGTTGTTCTCAATATTTATCACTGCTACCCACAACACTGGTTTATTGCTGGGTTTAGGTTATTCATGTGTTCTGACATTTATATATATGTATCCGGACTTTGCCTAGCTCTAACTGTTCATAGTAGAAACTTGAAATTTTGCACACACACACATACACACTCCTCTCAATGAGTAGGGAAATGTTTTTTTTTTTGTTTTATGAAAATTCTCACCCTAAATAGGTTTTTAATGGGTACTTCTATTTACAATGTAAGTTTATGCCAAATTGAACACTTAGTTTGTGTCCAGCAGCATTCTCACTTGTTTTTTGAAAATTTGGTCTTTTTAGTGATCACTGACCACCACCACTGCTAATTTACAAGGTAAAAACAAGCATATGTAGGTGGTGGTGATTCATAATTTCTTTTGGAATGTTAGTTGTTATTGAGATCAATAATGTAGTTTCCAAAGTAAACTCATTACCTTACAAATGATGTTTAACATACAAGACGGACATTTAATTTTAAAAAAACAAACTATACACTGCGTCCAACGTGTTGGTCTTATGACTAGCGGGTTGTCTACCAAAGCGCGATATTGACAGTTATTGGGCTTGGATGAGTTGCAGTGAGCTGTAGTCCTCCAAATACCCTTATAAACCATTTGTCTTATAGTCTGGCATATACAGTAGCTTTCAT
This sequence comes from Architeuthis dux, assembly GCA_006491835.1. Taxonomy (NCBI): domain Eukaryota; kingdom Metazoa; phylum Mollusca; class Cephalopoda; order Oegopsida; family Architeuthidae; genus Architeuthis; species Architeuthis dux. The sequence goes on from VCCN01001259.1 coordinate 3,574,129, forward strand.
TAATAAAATATTCAGATGTGTAGCAAAACATTAGTATAGGCTAAAAACTTGTAACATTTCATCCCATGGCAAGTTGGTAAAAGGTAAAGCGTCCTATCTCTTAAGAGACAACTCCCAATGGCGTATGGAGCCCGGTGACAAAGACCAGGTTTCTGTTGCATGCGTCAGCTTAGTGATCCTTGCAAGTTTCAAGTCCGGCCGAGACCAGGACTCTATTCCTACAAGTTTTTATGACCACCCCCATTGCAGGATGCAAGTCTACCGAAGGGATACCTCCACCTTAATCACACTGCTTAGAGTGTACTCAATTAGCTGCTGAATGCACAGGGAAATGGGTCCTAATGAAAAGTTTTCAACACTCATACCGGGACAATACCATTACACCATCCGAGTGGACAATAGGCAAGTTGGAAAAATCCATGCCATTGGCACTTCTACTTGCTGATCTTTCTAAAGATCCGCCAGGCCCAGAAGATGCAAAATACTCGGAAACAAAATTAATCAGCGTGACGTGACGTGAATATTTCATCCTTAGAGATGGATTACAAAGCAAAATTATTACTATAATATACAGAATAGTTTGCATAAGGAACTTTACTCAAGGCTTTGTAATCTGTAGCTTAATACTCTGTCCACTGAGATTATCATGAGCCCCGTGATGAACTAATTATTGAGGAAAACCTATCAAGGACTTATTTGTTACTTTGGGATCTTTTTTCTTAATCGTTATTGCTTGGGATTTATGTCTGAAAGCTAATCACAGGAATATGACCTCATGTTTGCTTATGTATAGGCCTGTTCATCTATTCACTGACCCTTTTTGTTCAGGCTATGGTCTTCAATAAGACTATTTATAGTTAGTCCCTTCTCCCAGATGCACTTGTGTTTGAAAGGTCAACAAGCGGAAATAAGGACTCTGATTCCCAGGCATTTTCATTCATTCATGGTAGTAAGCCCCCTATTGCTTGGTCGTCTTTGCATGAGAAATACACACGCACACAAACACACGCACACACTGTAGAGTCCTAAAAGTGAATAAATCAAAAGGAAAAATGGACAAGCTTATTCTGTGCCCAAATAAAAAAGGGATTTGATGATGAAAGGTGGAAGGATTGCCAACAGGAAATTGAGACCTAAGAGAATGAGTATAATGAGGAGTTGGATGATTACTCACAGATTCGGTTCAGTTGTAGAGCAACTGTTCAGAATTTCTGCATGAAGAGCTTTTCCTTTGAGCAATCAATGAACCATACACAGTTACCAGTGTTGCCGACTCAAAAAATATTTCTGCGCTAGTTTGACTGCCAAAAAGCGCAAAATTATTTTAAAATGGCCAAAAATTTTCAAAAAACCACCGAAAACACACTAAAAATGATTTTAAAATGGCCAAAATGTTTAAGCGTAAACATGATAATTTAGCGCTTTTACACAATGCCAAAGCAAGAAACACGCTGAATCTAGTGTGAAATGTGCTAAATCGGCAACACTGACAGTTACAGTGAGTGCAAAATGTGTCCGTACTTTTCAAAGTCTATTTTAACATTTTTAAAAATTTTGTATTCAAATCTGAGCGAAAATAGGGGAGGGGGGGGTGCTATATTTGGATGTACGCCGAAAAATCTGTTATACATTACTAAAATTAAGCCCATTTCACTTATCCCACCCCCACAAAGAAATATGTTTGACGTACACGGCTCACTAACTAAAACTGAAATGAATTAGACAAAAACATTTCAGTAGTCAGTGAATGAAACTTTTCTTTTTTCTTTTTCTCTTTCTTTTTTATTTGGTAGGTATTTTTTTTTTTTTCTCATGTTACTTTATTTGATAAAATTGAAATAATCAGCATTGTAACAATATAAAAATAGTGGGCACTTATTGTATAACTGCAGTATACAAATTTGGAACAGAAAAACGTGTGACTGCTGAACTGTAGTGCCAAATCAAGTACCCGTATTATACAGGGGGCAACAATTTTATTTTCTCCTCTAAATCCAGTAATTGTATTATGCAAGAATCGTGTTATACACAAAGAAATACTGTAATTATCAAAATTGACAGAATTTGGACCAAAGATTTCTGGTGTTTGTACATAACTTTTCAATGTAAAATCCTGTTTCAATATTTTTTGATTTTATATATTTTGTAATCCTTGTTCCAAATTCTGTCAATTTTGAAGCTGTATAAGGATGTTAAAATGAACTTTTTGAAATGTATGGAATACTTTTTGCACTTACAATATGTTGAAATTAGATATAAATCCGTGTATGGGACACATACACACATTGACTTATACATAGGTGATTTAAAAAAATGAGTAGGCAAGTTAAGTAATTTGTAATTCAAAACTTTTGAATTATATCACTCATTAGGATTATCAGAAATTTTAGAAATAATGGGTATGACTATGTGAGAGAAAGATATTTAAAACAAAAAAAACTTAGTGTTAATACAAACTCTTTGTCCAACATTTTTGTAGTGGATAACATTTTTATTTACAAAAATGTATGAAATTATCGTTTAGCATTTCTCCCCGTCAACTAGAGTGAGAACCCTACATTGCTCATAAGAACTGTCTCAAACCCTCACAGCTGAAAAATTTGCTGCATTTTTATTTAAACAACAGACTTAAAATGTTCTGTTCCTTACTCATCTCATTGAGTGTATACAGTTTTGTTATTCTTTGAACAACTTCATGTTATCTCACTTTAATCAAGATCAGAAAAATGCTACCATCCTTGATATTCATTGACCAACTCCTATCTATCTATGAGGTGCTGCCCAAAAGTGTAGGGAATTTGAAAGGATTGATCAATCAGTTCATCTGTCAAGTACCCAGAATTTCTCATGATTTGCCTGAAATGACTCCACCAAGAAATAAAGAACTTTGCACTTTAAGTTTCCTTGAACTTTTGGCTTTCACTGTGTGTGTGTGTGTGTGTGTGTGTGTGTGTTATATGAGAGATGCAATGGGAATTACTGAATTTGAAACATTTTTGTAAAAATAAATGATGAATACACATTTCACAAAGTTTAATTAGGTTTATTTTTTTTATTTAATAATTTACCCAGTAGAGATGAAGTTAAAAAAAGTTATTAGTAAGGGAAGTGTTTGCTGTGGAAAAATATTCAGTTACTTTTTCTACAAGCCATTTACCTTTGCCTATTTCTAAAACAGAAAATACAATCTAGGCTTTATAAAAACAATGAACTTTTTGTGAAAGTATGTTTGGCTCTTTATCTATCTATCTATCTATCTACACGTTATATGTCTATCATGTCAACTGTGTTAAAGTTAATATACCATGCACACACAACATATTATCTGTTATATGTGGTTATGTTCAGTATATGATTTGTATCAAGTGTACACACACATTTCAGTTTTTATATATAATGTGCACTTTTTTTTGTGTATATGCATGTTTGTCTATATATGCATTGAAAATGTAGGTTTTTGTGTGTGCATTCCAGTGTATGTACTTGTTGCTGGTTGACACTGATGCCTGAGATAATCCAACCGTGCCTGACAGCAATAATCCTTTAATCTGAAAGAAATTTACTTTAGGTGATTAGAGAAGCTTTATATAAGAAACAGATAGATATATGCTACTTATGCTCTCTCTCATCTTGTCTGTGGCATCAACAGCCAAATGCGTGACACCTGCACACAATTGCATCTGTGCAAGTGTTTGTAGCAGATTTGCATTTTTGTATACAAATAAGCAAATCTGGTTCACAAACTGCCACTGGCTAATGTTATTACTTTAAGCATGTACAATTATAAACAAGAGGCTTAAAATGTTAACAACTCAGACTAAGGGCCCGCCTTGTGGCTGAGATAGCAGAGCCGTAACAAGAGAAAAATGTTGCGGGGGGGTAAGGGGTAACCAAACTAAATGCAGCTGGGGGTAGCCCTGGAAAATTTCGAATTTCCTAGCATCTTATTCCTTCAATTTTAGCAGTCTTCTTACATAATAAAATATATCATTTTTAGCAGTCTAATATTGGCATTAAACATATATTAATCCCCTTCTCGGCCTTTTGGCTATGATCAAAGTGTAGTATCTGTTCTTCGGAACCTTCATGATTTTGAAGTTTGGATAAAGACTGCCCGAGATTCATCAACAATGTTATAAGTACTAAATCTTTATTGTAAATAAATACTAGATTTACAATAAATAGATGCTTTTGTTTTCATAAATTGTAAACATTAACCATACCCCCATCACAGTAATTTTTAAAAAAAAAGTTAACCAGTGTTTTGGGGGGGAAAAGTGACTTTGGCAAGATGATTTTCTGTAAGATGAACCAGACCCTTTTACAACACGTCAGAAAAACATGTCTACTTCAAGCTATGCTTAACAGCGAACTGAAGACACAAGTGAATTGAAACTTTCAGGGGTTGTTTAGGCTTGCCCATTGGTCAGTGTATACCTTGTGGTTTGCGCATGCACACTGTTGTTTGACTTATATAAATCTGGTCTTGTTATTAAATAGCCACACCTTGTATCTTGTGTAATGGCTAGGGGCAAAGTACTGAACTGAAAATCACTAAGAAGACTAAAAGGATTATAAATAATAGTGATCAAGAATATTAATGATGGAAGTTAAGCACTTCTTTTCCTTGTGGTCAGTCTTGCATAATTAAAATTTCACTCCACCCAATCAGCCTGAATGCTATATTAGGATTTTTGGAAAGTAATGTTGTATTTTTGAAGATGGAATGAAAATCCATTCAAATGAAACAAAACCTAAATGTATTAGTAAAGAACATAATCATCATTCTTAGCAATTACAAAAGCCTGCTGTGAAACTAATTCTTTTATTCCTTGTAAGAATCTGGGATTCTGGTGATAATGCTGAATTGATCTCTTCCCTACTTTTAAATGTTTTACTATTATGAAAGTGTTCCAATGATCTGAATAACAATTTGAAGGTGTTTAATCCAGTAAATGGGAATGCTTCTAACTAACCTAATGATTTGAATTTTTCCTGAGTTTTTTTTTTCTGAATGTGGGCTTCTTCAGAATGATAAACTATCTGTTGACAAAATTTGGATATCTTTTTTGCATAAATTTTCACTTTTCACTCATTCTTGACAAAGATCTGCTGGATTGTCTTGCTTTCATCTGGGAACTTCTATTAGACAAAACTTAGCATATTCCTCTGACTGTTCACCAAGACCTTATGGTAGGGGTTGGTGTGGATGTTGTCCCATCCTAGACTCATTCAACAAGGAATAAAAGTATTTGTTTCATAATGGGCGTTTGTTATTGCTAATAGTGATGATTATGTTCTTTGCAAAGAAATGTAACTATTCTTATCTTCATTTGAACTGGTTTTTATTCTGTCTCCCAAAATGTAATGATATTTTCTGAACAACTTCATATAATGGATATGAGGCAGATATATTCTTAGATGTCTCTAGCTTGAATGAAAAAATGCTTCAAAAGCAACATTTTTTTGTAGTCGATGTGCACAAAAATCTTATGTTGTACAAATTCTTTTTCCAATGACAAAAGCATGTACACACTTTTGAATTCAACATGAGTCAATATTTTTTCAATAAAAACTCAGCAAGCTATCTACAGTATTTGAAACCTTTTGTGTGCACATTAATTTACTTTGCGTGCTGGTTGCAAAACATGTGTGCAGGCGCACAGCTTAGAGGGAACAATGTTCAGAAGGCAAAGTAAAAAGAACGCAGGAAAATAATGCAGACAATCTGCTGTGAATAGAAAGTATTCTTTCTCAATTGTCATCAACAAATTCTTAATTTCAGGCTGAACAATGGGAAGCAATGAGGAAAATAGGGAGGCAACAGGTCTGTGACAAAAAGAACAAGAGAAAGGCACATCTGGATTGGGTTTTTCTCCCTCTCTCTATCTCGCTTTCTATCCCCCTTCTTTTCTCTTCCCTGCCCTCTCTCTCCTCTGTCTTTCTCTATCATTCTATTTGTCTTTCTTCTTTTCCCTCCCTCTCTTTTCCTTAGTCTCCGTTTCTCCCTCTTAAGCTGGCTGACTCATTCACTGAGAATATATGTAGCCATGCCTTTTAATGACCTGGTTGACTAATTCTCTGCACATACACAACTCCCTCTCTCTTTGTTCCACCAATTTCTCTCTCTCTCTCTCTTTCTCACTTTTTCTGGCTTTGAGGAGATCAACTTTTTGGGTGATTTATCTGTTTCTCTCTTTTCATGTACAACAAAATAAATAACGTTAAGCCAGTTGCCATGATTCATCGACCTACCTGTTGCTTTCCTGTCCTTAATTTTCTTCTCTATTCGCTAATGTTGTAGTTTACGTTCGTAAAATAGTTCTAGAAGAAAATGATTTCTTTCAATTTTAGGTGCTTTCAATTTATTAAACCATTCTAACCATTTGGAAACTTTAGTTTAAAAAACCCCTTTTTTCAAAGATTCTACAAGGGGAGGGGTGTGTTCTATCCACGATGTAACTATAATGCTAAACCGGGAACTTATTTTTCACCATTTTTACGGAAGTACTGCTTACATGACTCCATGCTGAAAATGGTGCAAGCCTCATGATGTTTGAAAAATAAGAATTCATCCGAAATAAAATCGGACCAAAGGGAAGATAATTCATGTAAGCTGTACTTCCATAAAAATGACGGAAAGTAAGTGCCAACTTAACACTACACTACACACTATCGATCTGTTACACAAGCTTGTTAAACATTACTGCAGGATAACCTGTTTGTCAACTTTTTTTCTAACGTGATGAGTACTCTAATAAATAAATACCATATAAGATGGGCATTTTTAGTTTTAAAAATACTATGCAGATATTACACTAAGTTCAATGCACTGGTATTATGACTAGGGGGCTGCCTACCAAAGCTAGATATGGACAGTTATGGGACTTGGGTGTGTTGCAGTAACTGATAGTCCTCCAAATACCCTTGTAAACCATTTGTCTTATAATTGGCATACACAGTAACAAAGCAATTCAAAATAAATACTGTATCCCTTTTATCACCAGATTTCAGAAATACTGGACAAAACCTGTTCATTGCGTAGATTTTGTCCAGCACAATAGAATAGATGAAAACGTTTTGCCTCGTTGAGAGATATATATATAATGCAAATAAAAATAAGGAAACCGGGAAGAATAATTGAAAAAGTGCTACAAATAAAGAATTAAGAATGCTGAAAAAAAAGAGAGAGAGATACTAAACAGTAAATATTAGAGACCAACAAAAAAATATTGGAATATTTGAAATGCTGGGTCTTCTCCGTTAGTTCGCGAAGTGACCGGCATGGTACTGCTTTATGACTCTCCCTCCACCTTCTTTATTTACACTCTCGGTGGAGACAATGTTTTACTAATTCACTCACTTTAGGACCCTTGGATTTATTGTTTTCTTACATTATGACTTTCAAACAAAGAGGTGGTACTCGGTATTACCAAGAAAAGTGTGGTGTTATCAGTAAATAAAATTATTCTTATTTCCCTTATTTATAATTATTTTATATTCTCTTACAATCTTAATTATATCTATGTACTGTGTCATGTATGCATATGTTATGTTATGTCATGTCACCTGCTCCCCCCTATTAGTCCGTTATAAGAGGGTTTACGGTAGGTAACTTTACTGCCTGTTATAACCAAATGTCTATTCATTTTTCCATGTACAGTGATGATTTATCTTTGTAAATGTTATAATCTATTACTTGTCACACTGCTCCCTTCCAATCCCAAAAGCTTACCATAAAAGCCCAAAGTTGTCCAATGCAATATAAATTACTCTGTTGTCTCAAACTGGAATGTGCATTATTTCTAAAAGGAAAAAAAAATGTTAACATATCTTATACACAGCTTTGTGGATAAAAGAAAAATAAATCACCAAAAGAAAATGATCTATGACATTGACAGTGATTTAAATTTTTTAAAATAATAATAATAATTCACTGTTGTTGCTCTATAGCAGGGTTTCAACTCTTAGGTGAGCGGTGACCAACTGTGTAAAAAATGGTGGGCTTGGAAATTTTGTTGTGTGGTATAGGATTTTGAGTATTAAAGTCTGTAATTGACAATAAAAAAAATAAGTCAACAGCAACATTTTATTATTATTGATTTACCAAGCAGCACTGATATCGCATATTATGTACTACCTCAGGCAAAAATTATGGAATCAGCACACCTAGAGGATGTTCACCCAGCTTTTTTACTTTGTAGTAAATAAACAAATTACTGATATGGCACAAAACAATTTTTATCTATGCAAATCTCCCATGCAGTTTATGAATGATATATTTCAATTGGCTGTTGAATGTGCAGACAATTACTTAAAATTTTGTTATCTCTTGATCCTGCTATTTTCACCGATTATTGTACAAACAGTCAATTACCTGTGTCTACTATGCAATCAAACTTTAAGCTACAAAGCCATGAAACCATCACACTTGAAGTATCATTTACATTCTAAGCATGCTGACCAGCTTGAAATATGAATTGGTTGATGAGGATATCATTACCTATCGCGACTATTTGCAATCATTGTATGATGACATGATACAGCAATTCCAAGATATTATTGCATCATCTGTTACAGTTTGGTATAGCAACCAGTTTAGAGGCAAAGTAGTCGATTGCGACAATGATATGCAGGAAGAATTAATAGTTACAAAATGACTATGATGCCACAATGCGGTATTGGCGTCACAGCAAACAAGGCTTGTGGTATCATCAAAGTATATTGAGTTCTTACCCCAATCTATGGAAGCACTTAAATTTAATTTTGCTTGCATTTCCGACGTCCTACTTGGTAGAAGCTGGTTTCAGCCACGTCAGTACTTTGCTATTTAAAAGTAGAAGTAGGCTGGATATAACCAACCAAGGTGACTTGCGGTTAAAATGACTAGTTTAAAACCCAATGTGTCTGCACTAGCGGCATCGCACAAGACACAGTGATGATATCTAAGAACGGTATATGTGTGCCAAACATTTGATGTTATTACTTTACATTATTCTCATTATAGAATCTTGTAACACAAAAGCTGTTCATTTTTATTGTTTTGTAAGAGTTTAAAAAAAGGTTGATGCCAAAAAGGTTGAGAATCCATGCTCTATAGGAATGGGGTACCTGGTCCCAAGATAGAAAGGACAATGAAGTATATTGGACATCAATAAGTGTAACTTGATTGATCTGCAATCCTTATAATCAGGGTCAGGCAAGGTGACGTGAAACCTGCCAGTGTTTTCAAACCTATAATTTTCGATTGTGTCAAATAAAATTACCAAACATGCTTTTTTTATGATTTATGCTGAAGCTATTTCTATTTCTCGGAAACTAAACAAAACCTGAACGATAACAAAACAAAGCAAAGTTGTTTTTCTTAGTTTTTTAAGATAGCTTCAATTAGTACCCGCCTCTAAAAAGGTATCTAGGCGGGGAATTTTCAAAAAACAAAACAAACTGTTTACTCTAGACATAATAAGGAGTAAATGTTTAAATTTTCATCTCTCTAGCTCCATTGGTGTGGCCTGTATGCACAACACATATATAGATAGCCAGCCAGACCCACTTAAAAACTGAAGAAACCTATGTTGAATGTTTTTGTTGACGGTTTCTAACATTAAATTTATGAAAGCATTACACTTATCTCTTTAACTATTAGTTTAAGTTCCTCAGCAACATTAGATTATACAACATGGACATGGTGGGTGGTTAGCAATGTCGGGCAGACATTTCTCTTGCAGTGAGGTTGATTCTCAATAGGTGCCTCGCATAAACTAAACTTAATAGACACCTTTAAAACCTGGCTATATCTACCAATCTCACAAAAAGGAAAGAATTGTTATGATAATGATTTTATGATAAATGTCTAACAACCTTCCACAACAAAGGCCAATAACAGATGGCAAATACTGATGCTATTTCTAGAAAATGAGGGTGGGAGGGGAATCTGTCCCACTGACCTAGTGACTGACCTTGGATGTGCCCTATCCTAATTAAACAGGTGTTGAGATCAGCAGTGAAGCATCGAACAAAAATTAGCCGAAACAGTAAAGTGTTATTCCTTTCCACGCTGTCATTTTGATCCAGCAATAGTTTTCAATAAAGATCTACATCCGTTAATCAAGTCGGAAAAAAATAGAAAAGTTTGTGCACCCTTGGACAGCCCCGCGTGGTCCCCCACCTAAAAATCTTGATGAAAGCACAGAAAAATCATATCAAAGAAGCCTCCCAAGGGAAGTAACTGAATACTTCGAAGCCTCACTGTGGACGGATAGTAACAGTCTCGTTTACCATACAGTTACATTGTAAATAGAACCCCCCTCATAAAGCCTTAAACTGTTGGGGTTTTTTTTCGACTTAGTTAAACGGATGTAGATCGCTACCAGGTTTTCTTCATTTTGCAGCTGAAAGTGAAAAATATAGGCTGTCAATTCCATTCATGCAAAGACATTGACTTCATTAGTTTCTTACCATACACATATTGTTTGTTATAAAGGTTGAGCTGATGGCAAAACCAGAATGGAAACAATTACTTCATTCAATAATTATTAAATTTAATTAGAGCAACTTATAATGAAGAGTAGTAAAATAAAATTAAAAAAAAAAAAAAAAAGAATACAGAAAAAAACAATTACAAGATGTGGAAGCATTAAATGGAGGGAACTAAGAAATTCTCTATGAGAAGCTGATATTTCCAAACATTGGAAAAGACATACACATCAATATAAAAATCTATGCAGATGATCATAGTATAAAAGACATACAAGGTCTATCCAGCCATTTAATACGGACAAAAAAAAGAAGCCTTATGTAGGGCAATGGCCCCCTGGTCCCCTTCAAAGTATTCTCCTTGTGACCTCACACACTTATCCCAGCGTCGCTTCCACTTTTCAAAACAGCCTGCAACATCCTCTTTCTGGATCACCATCAGCTGCCTCGTTGCGTTCTCTTTAATCTCGTCCACAGTTTGAAATGTCCCTTTCAACAGGGATTTTAGCTTTGGGAAAAGCTAGAAGTCTTTGAGCCAAATCTGGACTGAAGGAGAGCTACAGACCTGGGTGATGCAATGTTTTGCCGAAAACCTTGCACGAGACATGAAGAATATCTCTCTCGGTCATTATGAATGCAACAGTCACACAGTACACAACTTCACTCAATGGCATCTTACTGCCGACTGAGTAACCTCACGGAGAGTGTCTATTCATGCATGCACTGTAAGTTGCCAAGTTACATCAAAGCTATGCAACCAGTCCTCGAGATATTCAAAATGGCTGGATACTTTCCGGTTGTTTGATAAATCCTCCCCCTGATCTTCTCAGATTTCATGAACGGCTTGTAAAATAAATAAAATATAATATGATAGCAACAAAATTTGAACTGTGGGTAAAACTCTTGAAAATAATATAAATCATTTGGCAATTAAACATCAACCCTGCAATAAAGCATTCTAAGGGGGAGAAATGCTTTATTCTATTGACAAAGTTAAAGAAGATATTGTTCACTCATATGACTGCATAAATTTGTCAGCAGTAATAAGATGGAGTATAATAATAATGATAAT
>VCCN01001259.1:3589638-3599867 GCA_006491835.1 Architeuthis dux
ATCCTTGGTCACCATGAAATACTTTGGCGAAAACAATTAACAGATTTGGTTACTATAACCTCTTGAGTGATATGACTCACCTGCGCCGGTCTCACAAAGAATGCATGTTCTGACTTGACTTTTATACCTTAGCAGACATGTCCCAGTCTAATGCACACCGACACGTACACCCAAACACACCTTGTATCACTACCCTTTTTCCACCCTGTCAGATGCTATCAATTTCAACATCCTTATCTGATATTTCAGTCTTTGAGATTCATTTATATCTTGTCACTCTAATAACGCAACCAAGCCCCAAGAGGAGGGGGTAGCGCCCTATGGCTTGCGTTATTTAGCATGGTGTAAAGATTGGTCTGCTCCTAGAAGTATTAAACAGGGATCGCCACGGGAAGGCTCTCTACATGATCCCCACTCTTGACTTTCCAAAAGTTAGTTTCTGTATGGTAGGGTGTTAATCCAGGAAAAGAAAGGACCTCTTGTTTTTGTTTTTATTTTTATTTAACTATATTTTTATGACTGATGCAAGCTGTGTAGCTTGTGTGGTGTGGTATCACCATCTCAACAATCAGTGCCTCCTGCAAAATAAATCTGGAATCTGAGGCTCCTAATGATTTGGGCTGTCTGATTCATACTCAAAGGTTTCTTCGATCAGAGATTTCCTTTTCTTTTCATTTTTTTATTTAATTTTATTCATAACTTTTTTTTCTTGGTGAAAAATAGTATTGCTCCTTCTCTCTAACATACCTCCAATCGTGTAGAGCAGCCTTTCTCAACTGGGGTTCCGCGGGACCCTAGGGTTCTGCAAGAGGTTGTTAGGGGTTCTGCAAAAATTTTATACATTTGTGAAAAAAGCACTTGACTGTCTCACTTCAGTGGATGAAATTTGTGTGTGTTTATCTAAAAGTCTGACTTTGAATTAAGTATTTACATAGCAGAAAACACACAAGTTTCACACCAAATAGGTATAATTCACAATTCATAGTAGATTAGTATTAAAAATTGTAGTCTTGACTTGTATATATTCGTTCATATTGCCAATAAATTTACAAATTTCATTTTCATGACTCTATCTTTAGAAAACTGTTTTTCTTTCTATTAAACCAGTTATTTGATAATTTTGTTATATATTTGCTTTCTGAGTTCTTATATTTCTAAGTATATGAAGTTTATGAAAAACATTAATTTATGAAAGGTAAGCTAAGCTTATCAATAATTTTTCAAGGAAATTGATTTCCATTTTATTCATTTATATTTTTATTATTAAATGTCCTTTTGGGGACTGAAAAATAATACAGTATCTTAGAATGTTCACCAAAATGAACAAATATGTAGAAAACTATCTTCCTGTACACTGTAGAACACTGTACATTTAGATATTATACATATACATTTTTGAACACACTGATGTGATTAGTTGTACATGCAGGAGTTCCTTAAGATATGAAATTTATTTCAAGTGTTCCTCCAGTCTAAAAAGGTTGAGAAAGGCTGGTGTAGAGAATAGAACAGTGAATTTTGAAAGGTGTCACCAATTTTGTTATAGCACAATAGAGCCGTCAAAATTGTAAGTTGTTATTTACTCCCAATCTTAATTTTTTATGTAGTTTGGGGGTAGAGGTTAATCTTTGATTATTATTCATTAATCTCTAAACTAAAAATTATACAATGATTCTTTATACTTACATCTTCGTCTTAGTTTTTTTGTATCCACTACTGTATTTTTGAGTCTTTTCTTGTGTGTCTGTTGTATCCAGTAACTCTCAGAACCTGTTATTTCATCCTGGGGGACATATCATTCTTGTCTTTTGCTTTATCACATTTGGCATCCTTCCTAGGGATTCTCCACCGAGCCAATGTACTTCAGTGTATGTAATCCGTGCCACCTCGGTAGACCATAGCAAGCAAACCCTTGGTTTAAAGGGTGGGGTTGGCTGTGCGCACATTGCACTTCACCTTAAAACTCCACTGTGCAGACTTAGGACTATTCATGTTCATGCCCCACCAACTTAGGACCTGAAAAGACATGGAAAACCCTTCCCAATATCCATTTGCAGAGCCAAGTCATTCATTCATATATATATATAATATATATATATATATATATAATATATATATTCTCATCATAATAATAAATTATTATTATTATTATGATGTGGTATTTATAATAATAGTGCTCAATATTAATTAAAATAGAGAGAGGATATCAATCAATATGTCTATAGCCTAACATGTAGTTATTAGCTGAATTTAGGTCTGAAATTTTCACTGAATATTGTCGATCTATGTGATTTAAGATTCCCCACTGAATTGAGTGCATTGACATGTGAGAAGATTATAGTGAAAAAATATTTGTTGTGTAAAACATGTACAGACTTATTAATGTACCTACATGATGCGATAGTAAATAGCTGATGCAACATATTGGACACCTTACTTCATTAATCCCTAATTTGTTAATGCATGAAGATATTATGCTTATTACTCCATGAACTGTTTAATCTACCTATATAATACGCCACATGTATGTCTATATTTGTCAAGGGTGATAACTATTAAATGCTAATTATAGAGTAGTTTTCCTTATTCATTTTGATTTTTTTTTGCAAATGCGTAAAAAATCAGGGTTCATTCTGGTTGAACATAAACAAGAAAATGCAGAGCAACATAATGTTTTTGATATTTTTTAAATACAATTGCAATTGCAAAATTATTTTAATACTGCTGTCATTTTTTAAAGGCATGGATGAATTAGTTGATCTATATAAAAGGCATACTTTCTTATTCCACACCCTTGAAAAACCCAGTTCTCCATTTATGATGGTGACAGTGATTAATATAGAATTCATTTGATTACACCATGACAACTTGGAACATTTTTAGCTTCTAGATGATATTATAATTCTTGTGTAACCTGAAAGAGTTATTTTTAACTTGTTTCTGTAAATTTCCATGATAAACTAAAACAAAGGTAGAAATGAATTATTAATTTCTGTTTGTATTCCACGCAAATTCAAATGATGTCAGTTGAACACTGAATGTGTCACAATTGGTAATGTCATTCATCATCATTATTTTGAAAGTTGTGAAATTTTGTAGGTCACATTTCCTATCCTCTTGTGTTATTCATAGCTCCAGCTTACTAGTTTTAAAGGATCAAATGTAGAATCTGGACCTCAAAATTGATTCGGGTCAGGGGTGCAAATTTTTGAATGATACCATATATGACGTCACGTGTTGCATCAGGTTGTTAATATTAATACTTTCTATGTTTTTTTTTTGTTTTTTTTTCCCCCACAAAATAAATACATAGTTTTAATTTAATTTGTTTTAATCAAAGCAAGGATCTCCTACATCTGCGCATTGATTTAATAAAACTTTTTTGACGATTCCAATAGCTTTCAATTGTTTGCATGTGTGTACTTCAGTATTTCTGTCAACAAAACAAAGCAAACTTTTTGAATAATTTTCACACCTGCCCACACTCAATGTTAAAAATGATGCAAAAAGAAATGATCTAAAACAAACTATTAATATTAACACCTTGAGAAAAAAAAAATCAATATCAGCACCCTGACACAACACGCGACATGCAATGTCATACACAGTGTCATCCGAAAATTTGCGCTCCAGACCCAAATCAATTTGGGGCTCCAGATTCTATATTTGATCCGTTATATTCTCTTTAATTACTGCTCAACTTAAGAGTTTGTATAACTTTATTGCAGGGTTTATTTTAACATGCAGTAGACTCCTGCTTGTGCCATTCTAAATCTAATTTATAATAAAAATTTACATTAGGTCTTTTTAAAATACTTGCTGTACCATTGATAGGGGACAATGAATATCAACTACAGGTGAAGTGAAAGGTAAAACTTGGACAACTTGCCAGACCACTATCATTCACAATGTAAAAAATAGCCATTACAAATGCTTCTCAGGCTCAGAGAATCTCAAACACTGTGCCTCAAAGATTTGTGCAGTTCTAAAATTTCCTTAAAATACACCCTGCTGTATTGTTCATAAAATATACTTACTGATTAAACAAAGTATCTTACAAGCAGAAGCAACTGAGCATCAGTTGGTTTATTTAATTATTAGAATTTGAATTAAATGAAGAAATTTTCAAACTATTTTTATCTTTAAATATGTACAGACACCAACCCACCCCACTAGCTATCCAAAAGTAGAGTGTTCATATAAAAAACTTTTGTACACCAAAATGGCATAAAGTGAAATAACAATTACCATTAATTTATATGGGAAAATCTTTTGAGCATTCCCAAACCCCCAAAATAACCTACCAAATAGCACATAAAACCTAAAATAACACTAACGTATAGTAAAAGTAGGAATGGTATGAAAGGAAGAGGGTCCATGCTGCTTCTATAACAGCTTGCGGGGAATACCTGTACATTTTTTTAACTTATAGAACGTAAAGTGCATACCTTCTGCCAATGCCATTGTCAGGGGAATTAATTGTACATGGATCCGCCCAAAAATTTAATCACTTCTTTTGTAGCCTATTGTCCACCATTCCAAAATATTTCATTGAAAATCACTGAGAACCTATCGTGTGGACAAACACGAGAACATTTGGAGATAGCTGTCCACACAGTATCTCCTAAAGTTCTCAGTGAATTTCAATGAAACTTTTGTGGACAATAGGCTACGGATGAACTGATTAAATTTTGGCACAGCTCCATGCACAACTCTGTCATGAACGTATATGTGAATGTTTGAAGAAAAAAACCAGAAAAATATCTCGCAATCAAAAAAAAAATTCCTGAATCCACCCCAAAATTATCCACCTCCTTACCCCATTGCCCACCCTTCCACAAAATATAGAAATTGATTAAGTACTTTCAGAGATATCGTGTGGACAGACAGAAAGATGCAACCAAATACTTATTCCTCTCCAACTTTGTTGACAGAGGACAAACTAGTAAAGGAATTTTCTTATTAGTGACTTTTTTTAATGTATTCAGTTTATTTATTAACGTATTTTGGTGATAATAATTATTTTCTGTAGTACCACATGGTTAAACTAATTTATCAGTAACCTTATCTAACTCTTCTTTCTCTTCTTGAGATCATGACTTGATAAGAAATAAAAGATTTTTTTTAAAATGTTTTGAAATTTAAAACCTTGAAATGTCCAGTAACACAAAGTATTTTCCTCTTGTCTTTGTATCAAATTTCATGGAATACTACTAGCTTGCTTTAGACTTATATAGTTACAGATACAGAGATAGAATAAATTAATTTAATGTTATTTATACACAGAGGAAGCCTCTTATTAATCACTGCTACCCGCAACGGACCGGTTTAATCACTGTTTCTGGGTTTAGTTTATTCTATGTATCTGGACTTCGCCCAGCCCTAACTGTTCATAGTAGAAACTTGAAGTTTTGCACACACACGTTCCCCTGATGTTGTTGTTTTCTTTTGGGGGGTGGGGTCAATATGCAATGTAAGTTTATGCCAAATTGATCCCAAGTTTTAAAAATTTGGACTTTTTAGTGATCACTGCCCACCACCACTGTTTAATTTAATAAAGAAGCATAGGTGGCAGTGATTCATAATTTCCCTTGGAATGCTAGTTCTGATTACTTTGGGACAGATTCTTTGAGATAACAATAACCAGCTGATAACATTAAGCAGAGGATATAAAAATTGGAACAATTTACATTCATTATGGATTCACATTAATAACCACCCATAGCCACTTTTGAATACAGTTTACCTGAAGATTTTAATAACAATACCCGGAACTTTGATTACAGTATGCAGATAATTTTTAATTAATTTTAAATAAAGTGTTTGGGATTTTGATAACAGTAACCGTTTGATAACATTATCTGTGATTATAATAAATGACTTCTTCTGTATAATGATCTACTTATATAATGGACAATGTGATTTTCTTGGTTCTCTGTCTGTAACCATGGACTATTCCACTTAAAGGTAACAAGGTTGCTGATAGAAATATCTCCTACCTATCATTTTAAACAATGGATTCTTCTACTGGAACAAATTTTTTTAGTTTCTTTTCCCCCCCAAAAAAACATCAAATAGAATTCAAATATAGGTAGTCCCCACTTTTCAAAAGTTTGCTTTACACCAATTTTTCGCTTTTTCGAAAAAAGTCAAAAAGCAAAAATAGCATTCAGCTTTTGTTTTGCAGCAAGCCATTATAGAGGCAGCGCACACCCTCTGCCTCTCTTTTCTACACCCCATTCTCCTCTACCTTCCACCACCACGACCTCCAATGACTCAGCCTGACATACCATCCTATCCATTTTTGGGTCTGGCGATGTTCAAATATTTTCCCCATATAAATTAATGGTATTGCTTTGCAACACATCATTTTGGCTCACAAAACATGAAATCCGTGAATTCTTTTTCATGCGGTTAACTAGTTTTTATAATATAGCATTATTTGGCAATAGAGCAATCTCTCTTCTTTTTTTAGTCTAAAAAAACAGTTTATGTAAGCACAACTAGACTCTTCCACAATTGTATTATTCTCTATTATCACTTGTGACACATTGGAAATTGCATGTTTCTAGGTCATTTATCAAAAAGTTCAAGCCACATTCCTTTGGGCCTCCCACCCTGATCATTGGGGTTAACAGTGCACTAAGTGTTGGGTGAATGTTGGCAGGTGAGTCTCGGGGCTCTCTTGTTGAAACAGATATAGATTTAGGGCCAGACCTGGTGTCTACCTTGAGGAGTTGGTTTGATAGCTAAGTAAATAATCATAACAGAACTGTGGATCTCTCACTCATCAGTTCATTGATCTACTTCAGTGCTTGATTCACAAATTGATAGCACATAACAACCTCAGGTTATATGTAGGCACAGTTCCAGGGGATCCACCCCACCCCCCTCGTTCAGGCAAAGCACAATTAAATCTTTTTTAAATAGCTAAAGGAATTTTATAAATAAAAAAACTCCAAAATTCCCAAGTAATCATAAATTAACCTTAGAAACCAAAATTTATTATTTTGTTTTTCATAAGATGTCTTCCATCTTGTTCTTTATCATTTTTTCATTTATTGGTTCTGTGGTGAATTTCTTTGATCAATCTTTTTACTTTTTCAATTCTTTGTCAATTCTAATCCTAAAAATCTATGACTCAAATGTAAGTAAAAAATGCTGGATTGGATTTTCTTGTTTTTTCTTTTTCATGTATTTTAATCTGTAAAAAATGTTTTTTCCAATTTGGATTCCCCTCATGCTAAAAAGAAATTTTCCATTTGGATCTGCCCTACTCAAAATCCTGGATCCACCCCATATATAATTACTTGGCCGACTGCTCATACCAAGGGCTTTGTGGGGGCTTTTCTTTCTTCTGGATAAGTTTGTTGCAATAGATACTAACCTGACACTTGAGATAAATTATCCAGTCTCTTAGTTGCTGCTAGGCTACTGCCCTATCACCGAGATAATAGCATAAATTGATATTTATGCCTGTTGGCTATTATAAGTTTTACAAGTATTATAAAAAAGAGCGCAGGTGGCCTAACGGTTAGCAGTATGGAAAATGGTAGTTCAAACTCTGGCGGAGACAGTTTGTGTTAATTTCACACTAATGCCTGCTTTTTTTCATCATTAGGCTATGGACTTAGTGATGTACCTAAATATATGGCCTTTTTTGTCTTCAGCATCCATTAACCCTTTCTGTGGCAAATGTTTTTTTGTTTTTTTGTTAAAAAAAAAGATTATTTTTCATGAAAAACTGGATGAATAGACATCAATTAAGCTAGTGGAGGAAAGATTTTTGTTTCCCCCCCAAAAGAACTTATTTGTAGCATATATGCTACATTGGGACATAAGGGTGAAAAATAACACATATTGGAATGTGCATACAATAATGTTTATTACATATAAAATGTCTGTCCAAAGTTTTCTCACGGGCTCATTTCCTGTGATGTTCCACCATGGATTCGAATCGATTAAATCGACTTTTTTTAACCCAGCCCTAGTAATAAATACAGTCATATTTCCAACATGTTAGAAGTTTGCTCATCTTGATATTGTGTGCCAATATAGGAAATATGCTACACATGTTTTCATCAAATTTTTTACAACAAAAACAAATTATTCACCGAAAAAAATCATCAGTATATGAATATTTTAAAATGTGAAACATTCAATGAATATCTTAATAAGAAAAACAGAAAAAAGCAAGACAAAGTTAGGGCAGAAAACGTACGTTATCAAGTGCATGTAAACTTCTTCCTGCACGTCTGAAAAGTGAAATTTGCCTAGCAACATGTTAGGAAGGTTACAAATATCAATTCAGGATGGCTAAAATTTGATTTGAAAGCAATGTAGATCTGCTACATTGCCACAGAAAGGGTTAAAAGTTGAAATTTTTTGAAAAGGTCTTTTCAAAATGTAAGGTCAGGTAAAAAGCTAGGTCATACACAAAATGTAATGGTAATCATTCAGTGCATCTCTAGAAGGTGTACCACACAGTGATAGAGAGAGAAAAGAGCAATTTCTGAAATGCTATGTTAAAGAACTTGATCTGCTTCAGTGTTCTTAGAAAAAAGCCAAACAGACCTCTTCATTGCACTTAAACATGTTTTGGCTTTGGCTGCAGCCCCTTGGTGCCAACTTTAAAAGAGGAAATGAAAGAGGAACCGATTCCTGAAGTTACGGAAAGACATAAGTAGAAATTGCATGTTTTCACGAGAAAATTAATTGCAGGTGCATGATAAATAGCCCTTTCATTGTACGTATATGGTCTGTCTGGAAAGTATCCAGCCAGCTTGAATATCTCAAGAACTGGTTGCATGGCCTTGATTTAACTTGGGGACCTTGATGTGCATGCATGAACAGACACTCTTGTGGGGTTACTGAGTCGGCAGTAAGATGCCATTGAGTGAGCTTGTGTACTGTGTGACCATTGCATTCACAATGACTTAGAATGCCCATTCTTCACATCTTGTGCAGGGCTTTTTGGCAAAACATTGCATCACCCAGGTCAGTCAGTCAGTCACCCCCCCACCCCCACCCTACAATCCAGACTTGGATCCTTGTAACTTCTAACTTTTCCCAAAGACTGTGGATGAGATTAGTGATGTACCAGAATATCAATACGGTTGGATATCTGGCGCCAGATTCACATGGTGACAGTGATAATCTTTTGTAAATATGGTACCAGATATCCGACCAGATTGATATTCTGGTATATTACTAGATGAGATTGCGACAAGGATGGTGATCCAGAAAGAGGACATAACAGACTGTGTTGGAAAGTGAAAGGAATGCTGGGATAAGTGTGTGAGTTCCCAAGGGGAGTATACTTCGAAGTGAACTAAAGTGCCATTGCACTAGGTAGGCTAATTTTTTTTGTTAATATTAAATGGCTGGATACTTTCTGGGCAGACCTCATATATAACACATGCTTAAAATATAAGCAATAAGATTACCCACAAAAAGCGGAACAGATGTGGGGATCGGCGAAATGGAGGTATGAGTGGATTACAGATAACAAAGAAGTAACCAAAAATCATTTGAATTGGTTGCAGAAATATGCATTTTACAAGATTGATAACCTAGCAAATAATTTATTTTTACACTTCCAATATGAATAATAAATACAAAAAAAAAGAGAGATTAAAATGAACTTTCGGTCTGTTTCAAGATGTTGCAAAGGTAGGACAAATATCATTTTTAGTTGTCAACAACTTGTATGGCAGGAAGAAAAGTGATTGATAGACAAAACAGCTTTCTTGTTTTGACATATTGTTGTGCGTTCTCTAGAATATTTACATTCACCTCCAGTTATTTCACTTCATTCTCTTTTTTTTTCACTCTCCCTAATATTTTCTCTTTTTTTTTCTCTCCCCTATTTAAAAGATTTCCAATTTTGATGTTTTGTTTGCAATTTAAGTAGTGTGGTCCCTCCTACAGAGCTGGTAGTTTTGCTTTATTTTTGCATCTCATACTCCAACATTGTTGACATTCCTGCTGTACCATGTTAGGGTTCAGGGTAGGTTAGGTAAATCAGGACCACAGTCATTGGAGTATAAGATGTGAAACCATAAACTATAAAATCAACTTTGTTGAACTAGTTACTCATGCTCATAGTAACTTGGTTGAATGCATGTGGAAGAACTGAAAGAAAAAAAAAATTCAAGGCTATGTTGAGCGTGCATTAATGTTACCATCACATAGTGGTGTGGTTCTAAAAAAAAAAGAACTGAGGGAAT
>VCCN01001259.1:3601472-3616289 GCA_006491835.1 Architeuthis dux
CCATATTGAGTCCCGTTCTGTTCTGGCAATTCTGAGATTAATTCTATAAAATTCTAAATGGATTAATATTTCCTCAAATCCACCGAAAATTTGTTCACTTGATGTCTCTGAATTGCACCCCCCCCCTTTATTCATGGTTGGGTGTTGCAATAATTCACTTTCTCCCTGTTAGGGAAATGTGCAGTGCTCAACGCTAAAATACTGATTATAAATTATTCATGTGACGATGTTATTGGTATTTTGAAAAGGAGCGCTTTTTAAATTTATTTTTTATTATTTTATTTATTTTATCTTATTGAGTACAAGGCAATGCAAAGGTCTGGACCCATAGGCTGTTCATAATGGAAACAAAGTTTTATAATAATAAGAAATTTAATTAACCATACACAAATGACTAAATCATTTTTAAATCGATGACTTCAGTATTTCCTAACTTTTGTCAACTTATCTGGGGGGGAAAATACATTAGATATATTTCCCATATTAAAGTACCTATGAGTCCAGACTTGTGCACCCTGTATTTGGTATGGTTATTAATATTGCGATTTCGCAAACTGCCATGTATTTAAAACTAATAAAAATTGCTTTAAACATAAAATAAATCTCATAAAATATAAGTGTAATTTTTATTTATTTTTGTTGATATATTTATTTTTCTTCCCCTTCTCCAGAATGATTTTGACAACTGGTCCTCATTTATTTCATTTAGTGTTCTACTTACCCACCCTTATCAGGTTTTCGGGTGTTGCCAATGAATGCGCTTTTTAAAGTGGCTATCGTAAAAGTGGGGTACAAAGATATTTGACTGTTTCCCACTGTTACCTTTACCTTTAATCTAGTTGGCTATTTAAAGACGCCCCCATCCCGGGTCCCCAATGAAAAGGGCCCTCAAAAGATTTTTAAATTATAGTACACCTACTGCATTTCTACTGATAGTATACAGTAACAAGGATTTGTATATACATGAATATGAATTGCATTAATAATAATTCAGCCTTTAGGGTTGTTTGCCACCAATTATCTGATGGTGCATGTCTATTTATTGCAAATTTTCCCTTTTCATCAAATCTCACTAAATGTGGAGCAGCCCGGCCCCCAGATTTCTAGCTACGCCATTGATAAGGGTTTCATTTTAAATGTTTCATGGTGTTACAGCGATACCTTGTGCGGGTTTTGATGTAAAGTACGGTTGAGGTATTGCTGTACAATTTAATGTAACTAAGTATAAGCTGAAAAAACACATTAAATTATAAGACCTTGAACTGTGCTGTTTTGAACAGTACGGGAAATTTAGGAACGAATTAACCGCACTAATCAACGTATACCTATATTAACTCTCGTCTAATGTCATGGAAATATGAAGCTATTATTGAACTTTAAAAAAAATCTTTTATGTTCCATAAAATGAGAAAGCTTATGGTACGGATTACAGATTGCCGGATATCGGGTGGCATGTGGGTCGAGGGGATTGAAGGACGAAGCATTTTTCTTCTTTAGGTGAGTCATCAGATTCTGGGTGGGTACGCCATGAAAACGCTGCGTGTACGTAAGAAAGGGGGACATTGTGCAGTGTAAACAATGGCCACAGATCAGAAAGAAGGGTGTACTGACCCTGGCTGCTACACTTAACCTCACCCCTTCTGCTTTCTGGGGAGAGAAACATAAGAGGTTTTAGAAACGAAACGTAACAATTTAATCGGGGTAGAGGGAGAACGAAGCTAAAGACGTTTTATACAGGAAATTATCAGCAGTTTTTTGTCCTCAATACAGAGGAAGCCGCTTATTGTGAATTGTGATCACTTTGGTGACAGGGTCTTTTAGATCAGTGTGCTTCTTAAAATATTTCAGTCTCATTCACCCTTGAATCTCAATTACAAAATTGCATTCACCCCTCAACTAAATTTGGAAGTAGCCAGCATAAGATATTTAAAAAAAAAACGAAATAATCAGTGAAACGATATACGCTTTACTTATATTATTGGCATTATAATAAACGGTGTTTCATATCCAGGTCAATTATAGAAAATCTATATAGAAAGATGTCTAGTATCAAATTTGATTTCTAACACGCTTCCTGTTTCATTCATCGCTCTAGTTTCATTCACCACCAAATAACTTCATTCACCCTTGGGTGAACCATTCACGAGTTTAAGAAGCAGTGTTTTAGATAACAATAATCAGCTGATAACATTAAGCAAAGGGTATACAGAGGTAGCCGCTTATTGTGATCACTTTGAATAACATTTTGGGACTGGCTACTTTTGATAACAATAACTGTATGATAGCTTTATCCGTGATTAAACGGCTTTCTCTGTATTACAAATTTGAGTAAGAGAAATATTGTACGGGAAGTTCGGTATTAGCACCAAATAGGCTGCGCACTTTGGACACCCCATTAAAAACGTAATTTAAAATTTAAAAACTGTTGTTTGTAAGTTTTTTCTTGTTTTTGTTAAAAAGAATAAAGTCCAAATATGTATCCGGAAAAAAGAAGAAAAAAAACTTCAACGTAGAATTGTGCTTTTAAAAGTCAATTTAAAGTCTGTAATTTAAAAAAAAATATTCTTGAATTCTTTTTTTTTTTTAAATAGATATACTTAGTTTCATCATTACTGAACAATACTTAACAGAATAATTACGATTTTCCATTCAAAAACTACATAAAAACATCTTTTTTTCACGTGGGTGTGCGGGCAATATCTGCCGGCACCTCTGACTTACCGCCATAGATAAGCTGTCAACATGCACACGTGCGCTAATTACTTATTACAGAAGTCGGTATATGTCAATAAAATCAGGAGCAGCATATGGCTGACTGATTAAAGCAGATGTGTCCTCTTGGACATAATAATCATAGAAAATTTATTTTTTATGGTCATCCATAGAAAAATATTGGCCAATTAAATCACAACAAAAAATTGTAGATTGTTTCAGTTTCATTTTTTTTTCATATCTTTACTTACTGCCTTTCAGTACATCATGTGAGAACAGAACAGAATTGAACCAATGGCAACAGAGTAAAAATTTAATTTTAAAATTCTCTATAAAAAGATTTTTTATTTCTCTTTTCATGGAAAATAGCGATAAATCATATTTTACCAAATGAATGAAAAATATTGGCAATTTTCAGTTTTAAAAAAAAAATTCTTTTACGGAAAATAGCAATAGCTTTTTCAAAAACAGAAGTAGAATTTATATGTTCATGGGCTTGACTTAATAATGTAAAAAGATCGAACTAATCCATTGAACTAATCACATTAAAATCACAATGAAAAAATATTTTTTTTCCCAAAATTTGGAATACAAACTGATTTTTAAAAAAATTCATCCTTTATTCGATAAGTATTGAAAATCTTATTAAAATCTAATAAGTAGTTGATGTGTTGTAAATTTTTTTAAATCTAGGTTTTTTTTTGCTCGTTAAAAAAGGGGAGAAAATTTACTCGTTAATACTACAAACCGAATTTTGTATACAATCTGCGCGTATTTTACGCTATTTTTATTCAACAATATCTCCCGTTTTATAAGGTGTACACAAATAATTTTCATCTTGTATATTTCGCCAATCTTTCAACTTACTAATGACACTAACATTTTTCGCCGAAAAAATTAAGCTTTATATGATTTTGACCAAGGTGTCAAATTACTCAGAACTAGGTCATGAGGCTGCAGAAATAGCTAGCAGCAAGGTTGTTAAGCTTTCTGTCTTTAGCTGGACTTAATTGAAGAATAATTTAGTATTGGCCCAATTGTACAAATAGGGAAACTGAGATTAGAGAACAGGTCTGGTTAGTCGCTCAATAGAAACAGTCACGTGACCAATGTCTTCTGGCAGCATGCCATGTTGAGGAGTGGTCAATGAATAAGTTACTTCTCTAGACTTTTGTTGGTAGTGATCACTAAAAAAAAGTCTGAATTTTCACCAAAAAAAGCGTGAGTGCTACCGGCCACAAAGTAAGGGACCAATTTAGCATAAACTTGCATTGCAAATTGAACCCCACACTAAACACTTATTGGGTGGTGGTTTAAAAAGAAACGTTTTTTTTTTTTTTTAGACTTAAATGTTTAAATTTTCAGACCTCTAACTCCATTGGTGTAGCCTGTATGTGCGATAGATAGATAGATAGCCAGCCAGCCAGCCAGCCAGACCATCTGAAGAAACCTATGTTGACGATTTCTAATATAATATAGTACTACTGTGATTTTTCTTTTTTTAAAATTTTTTTTTTATTACTAGTTAACAGCAACATGATATCAATTTTTATCCAAAAGTTCAAGCAATCAACTTGTTGCACTGGTGTACTTAGAAATTAACTCTGTTTCTCTGTCAGTAACAATCTTGTTTGGGGTTTGGTTTTTTTTTTTTTTCCTGATTACAGTAAAACCACTTGCAATACATTTACATTCTTTACACCCTATTCTGTCGTAAATTTCTGCCTACTTTCTGAAATTTGCTTAAGCTTAATGGAATAGTCCATAGTTTCATCAATGAGCTCTGCTAGTGACCAATTTAGCATAAACTTACATTGCATATTAACCCCCCCCCCCTAAGAAGCTATTATGGGGGGAATTTTAAAAAATAAAAACGTTTTTTGGGGTTTTTTTTTTTTTTTTTGAGACCTAATAAGGAGTTAATGTTTAAATTTTCAGCCTCCTAACTCCATTTGTGTAAATACATGTGGGCAAGAACAAAAATGTCCCCATCTCTGCATCTAGAGTCATGGAAACCCCACAAGCCTTCCCTTTTTAGTGCAATGGGGAGGTGCTGCTCCGGGGCAACTGACACCGAAAGACTGGGCATACTTTCCTTTTTTGAGGCCACAGGGTGAATCCGGGGCCAGAATGAATAATAATCAGAACGTGTAATTGTCGTACATACAAACAAGCAGAATAATAGTATAATTTGAACGATGTTGAATTTGAAGAGAGACAGCAATGAGGCATTCCCACATTTTGCATAACACTTGTGTCCTCTGTTTTGTGTTGTTCACACCAGAAGATGAGTCAGTTGTGGAGGAGGCCAGCAAATCAATCCAATAAAAACAGCTGACGGAAGGACAGATGAATGAACAGACAAGGTGACAGACAGGTGTTTAATGTTTATGTATAGGCACATGAGAGTAACATATTGTCTCAGGCTTCATTTGGTTTTGAATTATGATTAGAATGTAGGATGATGCGAGTGATTCTCCCCCCACCACTAACACAAACACACACACTCTAAGCTGATTTTGCCCTGTGCTACCGGAAGTTGCATATTTATTATATAAATCAGTGATTCCCAAAGTGGGCGCTACTGCCTAGGGGGCGCTGGAAGGCAAGGGGGCAGTAGGCAGCGCAGGGGGACGCTGGAAGGCTAGGGGGCATTGGAAGACACAGTGTGGTGAGTGGGGTGGGGGGAAACGTGCTTGAATACAAATCTATACCTCCTATGTGTCTGATAAGCTGATATTTTATAGTAAAGCTGTTTTGCAGATCAAATATTTTTCATTTTTCTAATTTAAAGAATTCAATCAATTTGTGAAACAAAAAAAAACTTCAAACAGCTCTACTGTAAAATCAGCTTATCAGACATATGACTTTATGGGTAGGAGGTATGGAAATAGCACATCTCACATTCGATATAACATTGCCAAAAAACACACTAGACTTTACGGGGGGGTGAATATATGCTCTAAAACGGGGCGGTAGTCTGAAAAATTTTGGGAAACACAGATCTAAATTTTTTTAGGGGGCTGAGAAATTCCACCCACAGTTTTGGGAAGTATTATGCTCTTGCTAATCAAATTGACTACTTTATTCACTATATGACTAATAGTAAACCTGGAGGTATTGAACTATTATAACTATCCCCATAAAATTTGACCATCTAATTCTGTGGCTCTCTTTTATTTTTGTCTTTGAGAAGCTTTGTTTGTTTTAAGCTTATTGTATACACAAAGAATGTGTGATTAAGTTATTTGACTTGCAGACTGTTGGAGATCCCCCTCCCCCATTTGTCAAACTTTTCCTTTTTTAACAGGAACCAATTTTACTTTCGCCCTGTGGAGGTAAGCCAAAAAGTACCAAAGATTCAGCAGTTATACTTGTCTTCGTTCCAATCCTTTGAGTAATTTCATTGAACAGATTTTGTTTTGTTTTTGTCTTTATTTTTTTGGCAGTGCCAAATCTGTTTTAGATTTCAATTTTCAAGTTCCACTTAAATACAATGAAACTTTTCTTTTTGCTTTGTAGGTAAGTGGAATGGTTTCTTGATCTAAATCTGGTAAGAATTATCTTTTCTTTTATTTGAGTACTTTCAGTTGCGTTTGTTTACAGGAAATTCATTATAACATTTTTAAATAAAATTACCCAAACCCTATGCTGAAATGAATAACTGCACTAAAAATGATTTCTCTTCAACAATCAGCACTAAAGTAATTTCTCAACATAAATTAACATTATATGATCCCTGTAAGTATCAGTGTGCCTACAAATTCTATTCACATTCATATCCTACATGATGATTGGAGTTAAGCAATGCTGTTTGTACCTAATATCAAATAAATCTGGAAAATCTATAAGCTATTGACAAGCGATTTCATTCAGCACTTTCAGAGCCAATCAGAAAACAAACCCATTTGTGCAGGTTTCTCTCTTTCTCTCCCTTCGTCTCCTGTTCTCTGATGAAAGTATTACTAGTCAAAAATTAATAATGGTTGGCAATGCTTTATCTAATAAAAATTCAATAGAATATTACTACTAAGTATGAATGAATGGCTTGGCTTTGTAAACAAAGATTTCGGGAGGGTTTAGCGGAGCCGCACAATTTATCATAAACAAAAATACATACAAGAAAACATAAATTTAGCTAACTTTTTTCTCACTCAATGCTATTTTGGGTTTTGAATCTTATCTGAAATTGCTTCAATGTCCGAATCGAAGACGCAACAACAAAAAACAATATGAAGTGAAAATTAATCATTAAAATCTTTTATGAAACCAAACCAAAAAAACCAAACGAATCCATGCCCGCTTATTAGATGTGGGCTCATTTTTAGAAGTACCCATAAATGAAATTTTTATAGACCCAACCTGCCCCTGCCGGTCTGCTTGGACGCTAAATACACTCCAGAAAATAATTTGTTTGCTCATATAATCTTTTTTTTTTTTCACAGTGCCTAAGAGCCGCATGTTCCCAACCCCTGGTTTAGGTATTAAAATTTGAACAATGAAATTGGATTTTCCTTGTAAACTTTACCATTTTTTTCTATTCTAAATAAATCTGTCAAATTGCATCTTTTTTACTTTCATCATTTATTTTGGGGTTTTTTCTCCAAAACAATTTGGTTGCTTGCTTCTCTGGCTTCACCCAAAATGTTTATTTTGAATACCCATAGATGAAAAATATGGCACAGTCTTTTTTTTTTCTTTTTTTTTAATGTATTTTTTTTATGTATTTATTTTTAGGTATTTAAAAATTAAAAAATACCCAATTTCTTTGGTCTTTACTATTGACCTCGAAGTATACCCCTACCTCTGTTAGTGCAATGAGGAATTGCTGTCTTTGAGGATGGATCTCCGGTCATCAGACTAGATTTGTTTTGGAGACTTCCTCTGTACCAAAAAGTGTCACTGATGCAGTGCAGTTTGTTGTTGGTCACTGCTGCTTATAATTCAGTCTGTGTCTATTGTCCTGGCTCTTTCTTGCTGACTCTCCAATGTCTTATGGAATCCAGTTTCTTCTCTTGGGCTTCATGTCTGCTATCAAAACCTGATACCAAAGATGTTATTTTCTTTCTCTTCTTCTCTGTTCGTATGAATAAACGAGAGATATTTTTCTGTACATCACGTTTGCCTTGTTGTTCCAGCAGGTGTACTTTTTCTCTGCTGTGCTTGTACACTTAGAAGATGCCTTCTGAGGACTCAACACTGTTCGATCTGGATAATTCAAATGACGTGGTAATGCAACAAATCTTTCCCTACTTACCATTTAAAAAAATAATATGTTGCAAGGGAAACTGATGGTCACTTTACCCATACAGATTGCCATGTACCAGAATTTTGTTATAGATGCACACACGCATAGCTTCTTTCCTCCCACTTGTCTCCCTTTAAAGAAACGTTTGAATTGAAAAATTAAAGTTTTTCTCTACTAAAATGCGTTTGAGTGAGTTGTCATCATGAGTCACGCCACAATCCGGAGTGCTTCAGTTACCCTTCTCTTCAACGTTTACAACAAGTGGCCCTTAACCTCGTCTCCCGACCCCACGTCAGCAACAGGCACAGCACCTGCTGCTCCCAACCCCCACCCCCTGCATTAAGTACTGTACTTTTATCCTTTTCCCTATTAAAAGAGTTTTTTCTTCTTTCCCATCACAAAAGCCTCCCTCTTGAAAAAATGTTCATTTGGTGTTGTTGTTTTTTTTTTTTAGCTGCTCTTCTTTCTCTTCAACATTATCCTGAATCTTCTATTTCATGAGGATTTTTTAACACAATCGTGCATTCGCCCTTCCTTCTCTATCAGCTGACTGGTGTCGTTTGAAAAGTTTGCTCATTCTTTGTATTTTCTTTCTTATTTTCTTTCTTATTTCTTTACTTTCATTCCTTCTTCCTATCCGTCCTTTCATTTGTCATTCCTTCCCTTCATTCATTTGTCATTCCTTCCCTTCATTCATTTGTCATTCCTTCCCTTCATTCATTTGTCGTTCCTTCCCTTCATTCTTTTCATTCGTAAGTTCCTTTCATTCTTTTCATTCATTCACTCTTTTCGTTTGTTCTTTTTGTTCTTTCTTTGTTCATTTCGGTCGTTTGTTCCGTCTGTTCATTCCTTTCCTTTCTAATATTCGTTCATTCCTTTCCTTTCTAATATTCGTTCATTCCTTTCCTTTCTAATATTCGTTCATTCCTTCCTTTCGTTCGTTCGATCCTACCTTTATTCCTTTCTTTCGTTCATTCATTCTTTCATTCCTTCCTTCATTCTTTCCTGCCTTCCTTCTTTCTCTTTTCTTAAACCCCAAGTGACTCTTAATGGTTACATCACCTGTTTTCATTTCCATCTTTTCAAAAATTGTCCTTATCAATGCTTTAGGGTCGGCACGGAGGGGAAATTAAATTTGAGGGGTGAGGGTGACTACCGTTCCATAAAAGTTTCTTTTCATTCTGATTCATTTTTAGCCTCAACATGTTTGCTTATATTCTTTGCTGTAGGGAGAAGGGGAACAAAGATGTCGTATTTTTTCTTTATTGTGTAGAATAGGGGCCTCGTTTTTATACCGTCGTATTTCCTTGTTCATTCAAACACTTTTCCTGTTTTGACTTTTGATTTTGCAGTTCAATTTCTGCTCTATTTTTATGGTCTAAAAAGCATTAACTATTTTTGCCCCTTTCCCTACCTACCTCCCATCTCCTCTTTCTTCTATCACCAAGAACAAACATGTTGAATACATTGAATCCATTCAACATGTTTGTTCTTTCTTTTCGTCTTGTATAAATTCTATTTCTATGGAACTCTTAAAATCTCTCTAACTAATGATTTGAAATATTTTTTATTTGCACTTATTTGGGAAATTTCTATACTATGTGAAATGTAAAATTACTTGTTAGTCATAGGATTGTGGGGAGAAAACTTTATAATGACCGAAGAATAAAGAAAGTACTAGAGGCTAATGGAAGCATTTGGAACTTATCCAAAAGATTAGTATGATCAATTGAATAAACAAAGTCTTGATTCTGTTTCAAAAATTCTCAACACCCCAATAAACATTTATTTAATGTTTTAATTAAGAATTAAATTTTTTCAATCTTTTTGTTAAGGAAGTTGTCCACAAATAATTTGGCAAACCAAAGTTGGCCCAATCCTGCTAAGACACTTGGGATTCAGTTTA
The DNA here is from genome assembly GCA_006491835.1 of Architeuthis dux. Taxonomy (NCBI): domain Eukaryota; kingdom Metazoa; phylum Mollusca; class Cephalopoda; order Oegopsida; family Architeuthidae; genus Architeuthis; species Architeuthis dux. Next base: position 3,611,339 of record VCCN01001259.1, read on the forward strand.
AACCAGTTGATATTTCTAGTATGGTTAATCATAGAATTAATGTCTTCAACATGCACTCAAAGATATTAGACCTGGTTTTTGAGAGCAACTGGTAGATTAAAAAAAGTTTAATCAAAATCCAGGCTTTAGGGAAAATTTAAGCCTGTTACCTTTTATAGCTTAATGCAAATTTTGAATTGAGTCCTTGTGTCAAATACTTAAAAGAATTTTTCCTAGCTCTAGATCAGCCTTTCTCAACCAGGGTTCTGTGGAACTCTAGGGTTCTGTGAGAGTTTGTTAGGGGTTCTGCAAAAACTTAATACATGCTTGACTTGTATTTTTATTCATATTGCTAATACATTTGCAAACTTCATTTTCATTAATCAAGACTCTTTTGGTAATGTTCTGACTTATATCTTTTATATAAGTATATGAAAAATAATAGTTTTATGAAGCTAAGCTTATTAATATTTTTTCCAGTGAACTTACTGCCATTTTATAAGCATTAATTTTATTTAGTAAATGTCGTTTAGGGAACTGGAAAAAAGAGTATCTCAGAATGTTTACCAAAATAAACAAATATTTAGAAAACGATCTTCCTGTAGACTACTGATAATTACTGTTATATTATAATACATATAAACTTTTTAAGACACTGATGTGTCATTAGCTGTACATATAGTGCTTTTATGCAGGGGTTCCTTGAGATATGAAAAGTATTTCAATGGTTTCTCCAGTCTAAAAAGGTTTCCCTAGATAATCTTTTTATTAAGCTCAAAATCACTACCATCTTTATTGTAAAAACATAAAAGTAGGAGGTAGCTTCGTTGTTAGTTCTCATAAAGAAGCTTTGAAAGGTTGGCCCTATGTCTACTTTGCTGCACTTCCAACAAAACTTGAAAAGGTTTTTTACAATTTTGGCTAGATGTGGAATTTGGGATCATCCCACACAGCATGCTTAAAAATGGTGTCAAGAATTGACCCTGTTATTTCCAAGCTTTACTAACAGGATTGGATGAACTAGCTAGAAGATAAAGATAGCAAGAATGAAGTCCACATGGTCTTGTCATTTAAATTTTTTTTCACAAAGACAATAGTGAATGCTCAGCTGTCACTCTGTATGTCTCAAGTTGAATAATTTTAATTAGCACTCCACTGTTAGAAACACAAAAACGTATTGCATATTAAATAAGCCTATTATTAGTCTCTTGAAATGGTTTGTGTCTGAGGACAGTGAAATAATTGAATTACAAAATATGTTTATTTCCAGTATCTGATTCTTTCCAGCCTGAGCAATTAATTACCATCATGAGTCAGTAGGAACTTGTTGCTCACACAAAACAATGACTTGTTCTCTCCATAATGAGAGATAAAAAAACGGCTAATTGCTTAACAGCATAGCTGAACTTGTTTGATGTTTTTAGCTAAAAGGTATGTGTTGACCTGGGTTATCATGTTGGTCTTAAATATTTTCATGCTATTTTCGTGCTAGTTTTCAGGCAGTGAAAAGAAAACAAGAAGGAAAGTGATATATCACTTAAGATATCTGGATTAATATTGGAAATAATCCTGTACAATTCAGTATAAAAAAATTGGGTGTTTTTCGTTAGTCCACACCAAAAGCAAACGTCCATAATTTTGAAGTACAGAAGCCTAAAAAGAAACTTTGAAATTTCTTTTTCTCACTAAAAAATACCCAAAATGGTCTTTTTCATTAGTCCCCACCATGAAAATGAAAACCCTAATCCTAAACACTAATCCCATTGGTGGACTAAGAAAATAAACTTAACATATCAATTCCCACTGATTAATTTTGGTCTGGTTGGAACAGCTTGGCTTTAGAATGGTACAGGGGCAAATGTTAAAGAAAAGAGGATTGTGTTGCACCAATATTTCAAGTGAAGTAAGGTCTACATCATCAGCCTTTAACATCTGTCATTGAACATAGACCCCCCTCCAAAAAAAATTCGCCAGACCTCTGAGCTATATGTAACCCTTGTATGTGAGTTTTCCATCAGATATATATTTGCAAATACAGATACATTGTATAAATTTAGCCAAGCTGCTAATCCTTGACACGAGAACAGTATTCTCTGACATTTTCTCCTGTAAATAAGTACCGGAGCATTTGTAATCTACTTAATTAATGAGGGTTTTATTTATTTATTTTTTTTGTTTTAGTTAACGTGCACATAAATACCTGTTGCAAATTACGGCCAAATCGTGTTGGATACACTGGTTCTCATATCATCACCGAAGTTACGCAACGTTGAGCCTGGTCAGTACCTAGATTGGTGACTGTCTGGGAATACCAGGTACCGTAAGCAGTTGAGTGAGCCTCCCATGAGGATCCCACTGTCTACACTCAACTATGCTAGCTAAAGATCCTCCCATCAGTTGCTTCCAAGTGGTTAAATGCGCTTTCAGAATGTTTGCAAGGGTGTTTATATTTTCACCAAGTGCAAATAAAAATGTACACGCATTTAATTTAAGCACACAATACGTTAGACAAATTTTAACCAGACAAATATCCCAGAAAATAGAAGATCCAGGACAAAAAGAGACAGTATTTTAAAACCTTTAAAATCTCTCCCAATTTGAATAATCTTCTGCTTTTATGGTCATAAAGGTTATTCTTTATCTCTATTTCATCAACATTTCTTCACATATTTTCAATTGCTTGCATGGCACGTATACAAAAGATGTAACAATATAATCTATAAAAAAGATTTTTTTTTTTTTAAAATTCAAATCAAAGTGTTTTTCTTTCATCCTTTATATTAAGAGATGGGCCCCACCCCAGTTGTCTGCTGGCTCCCACCCATCAACTTTATTTCTCTTCTCCCTTTTAAAAGCCACTGTTTGACACTTCTCTTTGCTTCTTTTGATGTCTCAATATTCGTACCCAGTGCAACTCCCTGTTTTTCTCTTCCCTCCTCCCTGCTGTTACAAACCATTTTGCATTTCTCATTAACTTTCAAATGCATCAAACCATTCTTTGATTATCTAAGGTTCGATGCGCACCAAAAGAATGTTTCCCTTTTTTTTCTCCCATGTGTTTATTACATCCTACACCCTGTTGCTTCTAATGTTTTTTTGTTTTTTTTCCCTTTTTCTTCACCCCTTTGCTTTTCATGTTAGTTTTCATCCGCCAAGCAGATACGTTTTTTTGTTAATATCTTGATCAAGAAACGAGATAAACTGTCTGTCTGGAATATTGTACTCAACACGCGAAACAGATAAGCTTCACTGATAACAATTTTTACACTTGGCTTATTTGAATTGTTAGAACGGCTGTAACACTACTTACTCGGATTCAGAATGTTATCTGCATGATTTCATGTATTATGTAGACTAGAATCCGCTGTTTTATTGTCTTCATTATGTTTCAACTGATATAATCTTCAGCCTTTTTATGCTCAACATGTAAAGTAGTAACATAACTACAAACACAAATAATTTCCATTTATTATATTATAATTTATGTTATATAATTGTATTCTTGTAAAATATCTATTTTTTTCATTAGCATTCACCAAACATTGTAAGGTGCATTCATGAGTGTGCAGAGAAGCACAGATGTCCACTCTTGTTTTACAGTTGGCTTCTGTCAAATCATGGGAAACCAATGTTCCAAGTTTAGGCACCTTTCCATGTTGTTGCAGATGACAGTGAACCATTGAATGGTTAGAATTCAGTTCTTTAGTTAATTCTTCCACTATAACGGAACTATTTCTATTGAGTTCAGACAAAAGTGGATCATCATTAAACTCAACAGGACGATCTGTTTATGGCGCATCTCTTAAGCGCATGACATTTTTTCTAAACCTTTCAAAGCATCTTCATCAATTTCTTTTGTTTAAAGAATCTATCCCATAAACACCATGAATATTTTGGGTTGCATCTGCTGCATTATTACCTTTTCTAAACTCCTAGTGCGCTTCTATACGCTTCATAGACATATCCATTTTAGGAGTGTCAAGTTAGTAACTAAGTTAGTTGATTCAGACCGTGATGACATAACTTGTTTAACACTGTACGGACTAACACTAGCATGTATTGTTATCATTTAGATATTTTAGAATAGCAAATCTATCGCAATTAGATTTCAAACATGGCTTATGGGATGATCTGATTGTGTATTTTTCAAAAATACGGATATAAAACCGGGAAATGATCAAATGTATATAATTATATGCAGCTAACTGATATACAGTAGCAGGTGTGATCTATTATTTATCTATTAGTTATTATCCGTGAAATAATTCCTGGATATATTTGAATTTGTATATGTTTCTTTTCTTAAAATAAACAAACACTGTCACACATACACATACATTATCCGTGAATGGACAATTATATCCGGTGCCAAGCTAATAGGTATTCCTACTAAAAATGTCTTTATAATTATCACATATATATATATATACACACAGCAATACCTTGAATATTGCGATTTTGATGTAGTACAGTTAAGGTATTGCTGTACAAATTAATGTAACTGAAAAAAAATTATAATAAGACCTTGAACAGTGCTGTTTTGAAAAGTACTGGAAAATTTGGAATGAATTACACTAATCAAAGTATACCTGTATGTGTGTATGTATATGGTAGAGGTAAATGTGGAAATGAAAGATTGAGACGTAATTTGCTTTTCTCAAACATTTTTATTATCATGAAGATAAGCCTTGATGCATTTCGTCGAGTTTCATTCAGCGTCTTCTGAAGCTCTTTTGCAGTGCAGAAAACTTGCGTGTGTGCAGTCCGATTACTCACATGTTTATGTGAAATGTGTACTGAGTTTGGAAAAACAGAGAGTGTTGGTTCTAGGAGAAGGGAGGGGGGAACACAAAACAAATAAATCACATACACTGCCCACCCACTTAAAGGCAGATAGACATAAATCCAACTATATAGAAACCTACATACCCCACACTAAGGAAACTCTCCTGATACCCCATGCTGGGCACAC
>VCCN01001259.1:3620663-3631304 GCA_006491835.1 Architeuthis dux
CATTTGAATGTTAATGACCCTTCTCAAAACTATACAAAAGAAATACTAGTAAAAAAAAATTAATAATGGCTGTACTCTGCAATTTGCAGGAATAGGAATTTTGGAATAATGTTAAAATATTTGTTCGTTTTGACTTTTTATTCATTTGCATCTACAACATTCCTATTGATAACCCTCTTATCATCAATTTTCATAGTGTAGAGACTGGGGTTTCATACGTGATCTTAGATAGTGTCACCTCTTAAATACATACTAGTTAAGCAAAGTATCTTAATTATATATGTTCAACATTAAGAGATAAAATTATCTGTTGTGTATTTGATCTGGATAAACAGATGTCAGCAGAACGTTTTGGTCTGGCTATGTGGACCAATTGTCTGGAATGTTTTCACTGAGGCTGATGAACAGATGGACCATCTGCAGACCTTTCACATTAAGATAGACTAATTAAAACAAAAAGTATACTTTGTTAATAAATCAAAACTCAACTTACGCTTTTATGTGCTACTTTTTTCTCTACCCAAATCTGTTGGTCAGAAACTCTTGCAACAGTCCCCAAAAGTAGACTATTTCACCAGTTGTATTTTTTTTTTAATACAAGTCTACCACTGATTTTATTATTGGTATCATTATCTGTTCAGGTGTTTACAGGTTTACTAGCAGGTTAATGACAAAATACTTATTGTTTATTGTCCAAGAATGATATATCTTGAAGATAGAGGAGCAGTCATCTGATATAAATAGTAAAGTGCTCGTCATTAAAGCCGTGACAGTTTACTTCATGGGATTAAGTCATGCACAATCTTGTTAGGTTATCTAAGATGAATCATTGCAGTAGTGGATAATTTATTTAGCAATAATTCATTAGTTTATAAGTAATCGGTAATGTATATCTTATCATAGTAGTTGGGTGTGATAAAATGATATCCTGTAATATATACTAGTTAATCCCTGTTAAAAAGATTTTTTTTTTTTTAGAAATGAAAATACTGAATTTGTTTCAGTGTAAGAATCCATTGTTTTAAATGGTGGGTGGGAGATATTTTTAACAACAAAATTGTTACCTTTGAGTGGAAGAGTTCATTGTTACAGACAAAGAAACAGAAAAAAAATCACACTGTTCATTATATAAGTAGATAATGAATTTACATTCACAGCACATGCTTTTTATGCACATAACTGAATATTTTATCTGAAAAAACGTATACATAATGATTTCAATTGAAATTTTAACAGCTGTGTGTTAATATTACCATTATTTGATGGCTAATTGCTATATTTTGTCTGAAGTTCTCATTGTTCAATGAATTATTCAGACTAACATCCTCACCTTTGTTGTTTTGATCAATACATTTCCTAACAAATAAAAAAAACTATTGTTGTTTGAAAAGTGTGGTGGTGAGTATGGGGATAGGGGATTACTTAAGATTACTGGATACACCATAAACCTGAGAAAGGCTGGAGAGCTCCTTACATAAAATGTAGGTGAGGTGTGAATGCTAAACTGAATAATCCATTGAATAATGTATATATTCTTGTAGACAACTGCAAAAGAGTTAAGGTGTTTATGACACTTACTCATGCCAACTTCTGATGTCCTTGCATAACACTTTAATACACTTTGACATGTGGATTTATATGCTGCTATCTTATAGTAAGTCTAAATGTAGTGGGTGCATCAATAAGTCTGCAGCCTGACACACGGTTATTAGCTTAATTTTTACCTGAAATTTTCACTGTAATAGCAGAGCTATTCACCAAGTGCATTGACAAGGGAAGAGATTATGTTTAAAAAATTTTGTTGTGTGAAATAAATGTTTTTTTCATTATTAGGCTACATATTGACAATAATACAAGGTCTGTCTATAAATAGTTTTAAAACGGCGTGCCAATGAACTTTTTAGTATGTTCTGACTGAAAAGTTATGCAGCAGTGACCTTGCCCTTTGTATAAAAAAAACTGCTTCAATCCATGTTGGTTAGTTTTTAAGCTACACGTATGAGAGTGAACTTGTGTCTAGTGTGTTTGACCTCTTCCCCCCCCCCCAACTTTAACAATGAAGGTTTTAGAAGAGTGACGTATTTGTGTGAAATTCTGTTTCAAATTAGGAAAAACATTTTGGGAGACTTTTCTAATGTTGCAACAGTCCTATGGGGAGGATTGTCGGAGCTGTACGCAATGCCACAAGTTGTTCTAGCATTTCAAATCGGAAAGAACGTCCACCAAAGAGGATGCTAAATCTGGACGACATTTCTCGTTGACGGAGGAAGATCACATTGAAAAAGTGAGTGATGTGATTCGTGGAAATTGTCGTCTAACTGTCCATGAAGTTTCTGAAGAGGTAGGAATCTGTAAAAATTTGTGCAACATGATTTTAAAAGAAAAACTGATAATGAATCGTGTTGCTGCAAAATCTGCTGCCAGATAAATAAAATGCAACACAATGCATCATCAGTCTTTCTTTTAAAATCATGTTGCACAAACTTTTAGCTCTTCGGAAAATTCAGACTGTTAGGCACCGATTTCCACAAATCACGGAACTTCTAAAACCTTCATTGTTCAAAAAAAGGCCAAGCGCACTAGACACGCGTTCACTCTTGCATGTGAAATATACTACTACACAACATATCAGTCAGAGCACTCTAAAATGTCTCATTACTGCACTGTTTGAAAAGTTGGGATTCTTTATGGACAAACCATATGAGTGTGTGTGTGTATATGAGGCCCCACCTCTATGGTAGTTCGTTTGTAACTCGGGGATTCATATACACAGCACTTAGCTTCAAAACGCGGGAGACTTGGTAGGTCTGCTTATTAATTTAAACATTATTTATTGTATTTTAATTGTTCATGAACATACACATTTTCTGTGGTTACATTTTTTTAGTTTTGTTTAAATCACTTTTTTTTTTACCTTCATATTAATCTATTAGTTGCTTTTTATCACTTTCTTTAGTTTAGTTTAACTGTTTAGCCACACAGGGGCACGGACCGGTACCGGGCCACAAATCATGTGCTACTGAGCTGCAAGGAAATGGTATGATTCGGAAATATTTCTTTGTAAAATAAAAACAAATTCATTTCCTTGGATCTTAATATTAAATTTGTTAGATAAACCCGTTATAAACAAAATTGAGTGTATTAGCCACTCCTAAATGACTTATAGTTGACATATCACCTATATTCCGGCTGTGATTAACACCCCTCTCAATCAATATTAAACCAGTGTGCAGTGCAAAAAAAAAGGTTGGGACCCCTGTTTTAGATAACTTAACCATAATATCAGCTTAAAAACACAATTAAAAGATTAATGTGCTTGACTTAACAAATTATGTCACAACGTGAAAATTACAACTACACCTTCATTGCTTTCGCTGATGCAAATTGTTCAATGATGTGCTCAATGTCAGTTTTTTCAGTTCCCTCTCTTTCTACACTCAGCAGAGCAAGACCACAGAGTCTGCCTTGACTCATGGAGGCTCTCAAATTCTAAGTATTAGTTTAAACTGGCTGAATAATCTCTCACTGAATAGCAATGTAAAGATTAGGGAAGAAATCTCATCGCCATACTGAACAGTAAATTCGAGAAGCTCCTCAGGTCTTCATAGCCCGATTTAATACTAACATTCTGCAATACAAAATTTCTTCATATCGCTGCTGTTCATCATTAGAGCTGTATGATTTGCCCAAATTTCTGCACTTCTACTTCTGGACATTACTGTTGGTGCCGTAACACTGTCCATCGACATCGATAATGAACCAAAACTTGGGTGTCAGTATCATGAAAACGAGCGAACCGTTCATCTATTTCTCTGTGAAGACAATCAAATGTTACCTTCATGACTCTCTCTATTTCCTCCTTGGCTATTAACCCATGTCTGTTAACTCAGCCATTTGTTTCTTTCAACTTCAAAATACCAAACTTGACAGACTGAATTCTTTGAATGACTCCCTAACACTTTTCTTTGATCATCAAAATGATTTCAGAGAGCTTTCAAATCCAGGGCAGTATCATGGAAGTTTATACTAGGATTCTGTAATCTCTTTTGAATATGGTCAATGTCCTATCATGTCCTGGAGAACTTGAAGTATCTCCTCTAGGTACTTGTTGACGAGCTTCACTGCTTGTGTTGAATAATGGTTCCAAAATAATGTGAACATCATTGTATCCTGTTTGGCTACATGTACACCCACCAAGTTGAGTGAATGATTGTCACAATTCACAAACACTACCATCACAGCAGCATCGTCATAGCATTGTGACTGACAATCTTGTAGCTCCATTTCAACTTTCTCTATCTGTTTCAAGATGTCATCAAGCAAGCTTCCAGTATTATTCAGGATTATCTGGATAAAACCAAGGAAGGAATATCTAACATGCCTCATTACTTCTGATATCTGCTCACGGTGTGCCTGATCAGGAGTCAAGCCGAACATGTGACCATAGTATGTGGCTTTATGAATACTTCTCAGTAAACTCTGACGGCCAGTGAATGTCATCATGCAGATGAATTCGTTCTGGACACCCGGTGAAAGATAAAATGTGGATCCAGTACAACTTTCCACACTTTTGATAAGAACATAAAATTTCATAGATTTTTCACAAAATGTTAGCCTTCCTCACTAGTTTGCACAGGAGAATGGTCTTACTAACAGTTGGCTCTGAGCAGTGGTACTGTGCAGTATATGGTCATGTAACTCCAAGCAATGTATTTCTAACTAATAATTAATATAAGTGGATTAACAATTTGGCCATACTAGTGCTTCTCACCCATAATCAAAGACAGTACATCTGAAGAAAATTCTTTTTTCACTATCTGCGAATGGCACCCAGGGCATGTGCCAAGCCTACAACACTCTAGATACGCTACTGGATCTTCATGCTCCATCCTACAGATAAGCATGAGAACCAGAAGAACAAGACCAGCACTTCCGCTTAATACACACGTTCAATGTAACTGTTCCGACTTATTCCCAGACCTAGGAACGGAACTCATTCGTAACCCGGGGACTATATATTCTGGTTAAATGGAATATTGTTTACAAGGAATAGCTGTTTAGTAAGACAAATTGTCCAGAACAGAATTAAATGTATGTAATAATCACAAACTTTCTTCATATATTGTGTCCTAATGTACTGTATATAAGGACCACTAGATGGCATTGAAACAAGTAATTTACTGCATCAAACAGCGTAGTACTAATGTTTGCTTCATTCTTTGGATACCCCACCAACATAATGGGGGAAAAAGCAAGGAAATGTTAAACAGTAAACAAAATATTATTGTTGATAGACAAAATTAAAAGCATTCAGTTTAAACATTCTTATCATCAATTGTCCGAATCTTTGGGAATACCGAACACTACAATTTTACGTTTAATGAAGCAAGAGAATGATTCGCAAATGAAATTTCATACATTGCTGGATAAATCTAAACTTTCAAGGAGGAAAAGAAGTGACGTCGAAGAGGCTTTAATGAATTGGTTTTCTATTGTAGTTAAGCGAGGCGTTCAAATTAATGGACCCATGTTAAAAAAGAAGGCTGATGAATTTGCAGGAAAACTAGAACACCATGGATTCATTGCTATGGATGGATGGATGGTTGTCATGGTTGAACAATGACACCAAATAACATTTAAAAAAGCACATGAAAAAAAGGGCTATTGTTGATTTTTAACGCCGCCGAACGTTGGAAGTCAACAACATTGCTCAGATTACTTCAACACTTTTCTTCTGATGACATTAACAATGCTGATGAAACTGATGTGATTTATTGTGCTATACCAGACAGGGTTTTATTTATTAAAATATGAAGTTTTGCTTTGTTGTAAAAAATCGCTGGATCAGGTGTCTGTGTTAATCTGTGCAAACATATCTAGATCTCTTAGACGAAAACCATTGGTGATCATCAAAAGCGCAAACCTGCAATGTTTCAAAGGTCTTTCTATGGACAAACTACCCGTTATTTACCAATCTGACATTGAAGAATGCTTGGATGACATCCATGATATTTACAGAATGGTTGCGGAATTGGAATTGTGAACAGCAAAAGAGTGCGAGAAAGATTGTGTTACTCTTTGATAACTGTGCATCACACCTTTACTTAGATTCCTTAACCAACATTCAAATGGAATTTTTACAAGCTAATAAGACATCCTTGATGCAACCAAAACTGGTAAACCGGGTTCTAAAGGCCATTGAAGAAATGCTTCTGACATCATTGTATATGTATAAAAGCAATTTCAAGGAACTGTCCATGTTAAATACATTGCTTAATTTATTTGATTGTTATAAAATTTTGAGCTTACAAAATCAAAACTCTATGAATTTGCTGTATTTTAAGATTTGTCACAGAGAATCCAGATTAATTCATAAACAATGTAGTAATTAGGAACACGGACACTGGCTTTGACATCTGCCCTAAATAGCAACACGCACACCTATGGATGGGCATCTAGAAGGAGAAATTCCAATTATCAACCTTTAAAAACTGTAAATTCATGACTTGGCAAAGGCATTCCTTTGCCACAGCAGAGTAAGATACGCTGAATATTTTCCTCAACTTTGATGGGTCATGTGCATACCTGGCATGCCTCGTATTAGATTTTGTGGCAGTCCCACCCTAAATGCTCTGTTGAGTTTTGACAACTGATTAATTTTAATCTCTCCATTAATCCTGATTCAAATTTTCAAGGCAACTTCTATTAAGAAAGGGATTGTCTGTTTTGAAAAAAATTAAAACACTCCAGTTTGTTTTCATTATAATTGTTTTGCTTGACTGACAAGATCACCTAGCATTGCCCACTCTAAAATGACCTTCATTGTTGAATGAATTTGTCATATTTGCTTTTAGCATAACAGATAGAGAATTATACTATTCTGCCTGTTTGTATGTATGGTCATTACTGTTATGCTTTCATCCTTTCTCATCTCCCTCCCAACCTACCCTTGCAATGTAATGAAAAAGGGTAAGAATGGAAGAGAGTCCTTATACTTGAATGGGAGCAAAAGGGACTCCACCTTCTCTGTCATTCATTCATTACTCCTTCCTCACAAGTCTCATAGCAGTAGCAAACCACAATAATATAGATAGATAACAAAAGTAATCCATAATAATAACTACAGATATATTAGTTTCATTTGTATATATGTATGATGCTAGGAAAAGACAATGTGGCAAAAATTATTTATTACCTTAATGTGTTTCAGCCGAGAAATCCAGCTGTTTTCAAAAGGCGTTTGTAGAAACAAAGTCTTACTTCAACCGAGGTTGTGTATTTGAATTTTGAGTGGGTAGGTTTTATCTGTAGGGTCAAAACTTATGGTGTGTGTGTTTGGTTGTGAAAACGGCTGGATTTCTCGGCTGAAACATGTTACGGTAATAAATAATTTTTGCAAATTATTCTAACTCTCCAGTCTTTTCCTATCATCATTATGCCGAATAACCCATATCCTATTGTACACCATATATATATGTATATATATATATATATATATACACACACACACACTATATACAACCATCTAAGTCAACATTGTAAGCCTAAAAATCACTCAAAAGTTAGGGTTCGACCAATATGGCATGCATAAAGTTGTTGTTACATGCCAGAGGTTGAAGTGAGACCATGGCACATACCAAAGGATAAAAGTGATACTATTGCCAAGGCTTAAATGCTAACTTGTATGATAGTTTCAAATTTCACTAGTAAATCTTAATTTTTACTGGTTTCATTTTTGTTGCCTAGACACATTTTTAATTTAAAAAAAAAAAGATCATGTTTAATCATAATAAACCGAATGTAAGGAGCAGAATATGAAGTTTTCCTTTCCACAAGTACAAATACCAACCGGACAATAGTTGTCCGATTCGGTGAAGGTGAATCTGATGCTATTATTATAGGTACTAGTCAATGACCTGTTGCTTTGATGATGGTTATCATATGTGTACAACAACAGGCTTGGCTGATGGCTGCTACAGATAATATGTGTGACAAATAGAGTAGGAGGTGAGAAAAGAAAGGTAGTTTAATAAGAGGGTAGAAAGGAACAGGGTAGAAGAGAAAGTTAGGTTGTTTAAAAATAGGTAAGGAGAGTGGGAAAAAGAAAGTTAGGTAGTACAATGAGAGGGTATGAAGTTGAAAATGCTTGAAAAGATGATAATCTGTAGGAGAAATGTCATGTGAATATTGAGGATGCTCCAAGACCTCATATCCCAATTCTCTAAGCTTAGACACAGCTGAGAGGTGTAGGTTCTGGTACTGTCATGGAGCATTTCATTCAGTTCATGTGGGAACAATCTTTCCAACTTTTTTCTCCTTTTTCCTATTGTCTTGAGATGACATGATATGGTTGCTGTTGAAGCCCTAAAGTCTCCAGAAAGTGTTCAAACCATTGATTTTTTTTAGGTTATAATAAATAACTAAATAAAAATACACTAAGATGACTTAAGTAATGACTGTAAAATATTTTCTTTAATGTTGACCCTGTTTTGGTAATAATTGCTGCATCTAAGAGCAACTTGTAACGCTAGTGTGACCCACACAGAGAAGCCTGTCCATCACTGTGCCCCACAATTGCTGAGGCAGTGGATCATTGTCTCTGGGTTTATGAATGTGAACCTGGATTGATATTTTCACTCATTTGCTGTGAACCCTTGACTGATTCTCACACCTTTTATAAACTCTCCTTACACCTTTGTCCCTTTGGTATTTCATTTAAAATAAAACCTAGTGCCACACAACTCGGTAGACTGGATGTGGGTTACATAAACATAGAGTTACTTTAGAATCTAAGCAATCAAATGGAGTAATCTTCTGGATTGCTCCATTATAATATATTCAAAAGCCTCTTTTTTTTAATGGAAGCCTCAAGTTTCTACCTGGATGATGATTGGACCTTGTCAAGGTTGAATATGAGGGTAACAGCCTTTTGCTGAAATTGCCTGGGCAGGTAAGGTAGTTATGAATTGTGCAAATGCTCACTTACCCACTCTTCTCCATCAACCATTGTGTCATGCCAGTGACAAGACATTTTTCTCAATATATCCAGCAGTGGGATAGAATGTAGGAAGAAGTTGATTTGTGCCTTTTCCCAAGAATATAAGTATGAAGTGAATGTAAATGGCCTCACCAAGAATAATTTTGCAGTTTATCAGTCATTTTTCAAATTGGTATTAGTATTTAAAACATTTTTTTTAAAGAAATCCACTTTTCTATTACACGATTTTAACTTAATCGAGTCTGTCGAGTCGATTTAATTTAATCCCACCAGTCCCTTCGGATTATGTAATGGTTAGCATATCTGCCTCACATGCAGAAAGTCCTGGGTTTGATTACCGGTATGAGCAAAGAGTGTGGAAAATTCTTCATTAGGACAGATTTCCCTGTGCTAATTGAGTACACTCTAAGCTGTGTGATTAGGGTGAAGGTATCCCTTTGGTGGACTTGCATCCTTCCAAGGGGATGGTCATAAAAAAACTTGTAGCAATAAAGTCCTGGTCTCGACCATACCTGAAACTTGCAAGGATCACTAACCTGATCTTCGTCACCGTGCTCCATATTCAATTGGGAGTTGTCTCTTAAGAGAGAGGGGATGATGCAATCCCACCAGGTAAAAACCTACTTGCTAAAAGTTGATTGGTGTGCAAGCTGAAGAACTGATCAGTTTCAGGATCATAATTTAATACTTTGTATTGAATTTCAAAAATATTTGCCCTCATATCATATTTCTTCTGTTTCAACCATTTCCTATTTACAACTGGTTTTATGTTTGTTTGTACTTTCCCATTTGGTAAATGTATCTCGTTACTTTATATTTATTTAGTCTTCCATGTTCCTTTTTTTTTTTTTTTTTTTTTTTTTTTTCTTTTTTTTTTCTGTATGCAAATGCATAGACAACAACGTTCTTTTAACTACTGCACTTTGCATAAATTTTCAAAGTTAAACTAATGTCCAGATGGGCCCACGTAACAACTGGAGACATCATTTTTTTTTCTCTTTAAGTCTATAGTTGACTGCTTAGAGGAAAACGGGAGTCAAGTTGAAGAAGTCTTAATAGGAACAGGAAATTAGCAGTATGTCTTGCATTAAAATAAAACCTTGCACACTATTTCCTTGTTATATTTTGGGACGTGCTTATATAATGACGTCTGCAGGAAAATATACAAGGATTGTAGATTATTGTCACGGAACAATTTTTTAATGTCTTGAGAAAGGAATATATTCTCGTTTTTAACTCCTTTTTTTGTAATATTATATTGAGATGAAAGAAAATACTAGTCAAAAATTAATAATACTTCATCTTAAGAAAATTAAATCTGGATAATATTACTTCTATAACTAGTGTACATAAAAACAATAGCAAATATAGCGCTGAATGATCGGGAAAGATGAAGGGTGAGTTAATGGGTTAGATTTTATCTTCTGCCAGCCATAAGATCTCTAGTAGCTCAGTTGGTAGAACAGTGTCATACTTAGCCAGCTTGTCGAGGTAAAAAGGACACTAGTTTGAGTCTCACTTAGAGCTTATTCTTTCTTCTTTATTTCCGATCTGCACTGTTCACTCACTGCCATAGACTGACAGTCTGAATAAATTGCAATAAAAAGCAAATAAAAATATTTATGATGGAAGATAATACTAAC
>VCCN01001259.1:3707715-3721373 GCA_006491835.1 Architeuthis dux
TTTTATCGATTTTATTTCCATATATTTCCATATTCAACACATTACTACCTGTAATCCCTTAAGTCTAATCAAATTACACCCCTTCTTCATCAACCGGAAAAGGACTACACATAACTGGGACATTGACAACGCGTGAATAACTGATCAGAAGTGAAAGTCTCTACTCACCTTTTATCCACACCTTATTTTGCATTATCTTCCCCTCCCTCCTAGTAGTGGACCTGTCAAGTCCCTGCCACTAAGGCAGAATATCACCCATGCTTCAATACAGCAAAATAAGATTATTCGAGAATATTTTTTCTGTGCAATGAATAATTCATTTGTACCAACTCTAAAACATTTATATATATGCGATTTTTTATATGCAATTATTTTTATAGTTATGTGAAGTTCCCAATTAAAATTCAATGCTGTTACTAAAAATATTCTGAAAGTACAAAGTGCAATCAAACATTTTGTAAAATGTTGAATTTGGTTTGTCTGAATAGTGCAAAAGTGGCAAGTATTAGATTTATTCGCCTCCCCACGAGGGCAAATTTGACACACAGTCAGTTTAAAGTGGAGGCCCACACATGTACATGTGGGCAATGAGAAAAATTGCTGTCCCCACAACTAGTATCGCAAAGGTGTCAAGGCAACCTGTCAAGGCAACCCTTCCCCTTTTACTGTAATGGGGAGGTGCTGCCACATGGCAACTGATCTCCAGAGACTGAGCATAGTTTATTTTTTTGGGAGGCCACAGAACAAATCCCGGGCCAGGTAAGTGCAAGTATGCTATAAAAGATTCCGCCACAGAAATGCCAACAAGAGATCAACAGGCAACTAAGCCCTGATCTCTTGTAGGTCGTAAGGGAAGGTATTAAAATTAGAAGATACAGTATATGAACTCCAAAGATGCTGGTGAAAAGAGAAGAGATGAGTGTGGGATTAACACCCCCACCCTGTAAAAGATCCTCTCGCCACAGAAACACCAGCAGATCAACAAGCACCTTTGACCTGATATCTTGTCGATGGCCTCTACACCAGGTGAGGTGGAAGCATAAGAAAGGAAAAACCAATTAGAAATTTATCCTAATGAATAGGATAATGTAGGATAATGTATACAATCAGCACAAGTGCATATAGTTTAATCTAAAACTTATAAAATACCCCCACATATAAATTTTAGCATGATTAATTCAACATTTTTTTTATTAGATGAAGTATTATAAATCTTTATTTTAAAATGTTATGACTACTTTTTACCTTCATCTTAATTTAATTCCAATCAACACAATAAAAAGCAACTAATAAATTAAGATGGAGGTAAAGAATAGTCATACCATTTTAAAATAATGATTTACTAATTCTATTTTTCCTTTAAATCATTTAAAAAGACTCAATCAAATTAAACTAATAAATTTCTTAATTGTACTTTGTTTGCCCCCCCCATTTAGGTCTCGAAAAATTCACTCAGAAGGACATTTTTATAATTCTTCAGAAGCCTGGAAAATTAATTATCAGTGCTGCTTCAAGATTACATAGCACCAAAGTGTGAGTCGGGCGGGGGACAGGATGTCTTTGGGAACGTCATCTTTTTAGAATATTCAGATATTGCCACCCTAGGCGACATAATCTGATACAAGATGCGTTCCATTGCAGTTTAATCAGTCTTGAGCAATTTATTTCAAGGGTAGAAGAAATCAAATAGAGAAGACTGCAACTTTAAGCCAATTGAACAAATTGCTCTTAATTGGGCACCAAGTTAGGGTAATCTACTCTAGTCTTGTCAAATACACACAGTGCAGGTTTTACAGAGAACAGCAATGATTTTAATTTTCTTCTGAATTCTTAAAAAGTCAGTAGAGTTTGTTTATTAATCACTGCTGCTTTATTGCTGGGTTTATGTTATTCATATGTTCTGACATTTATATGTATCTGGACTTTGCTCAGCCCCAACCATTCATAGTAGAAACATGAAATTTTGCGCACGCGCATGTGCACACACACACACACACACACACACACCTCAATGAGTAGGGAAAATGTTTTTGTTTTTTTTTAAAATTTTCCCCCATAATAGGTTTTTAGAAGGGGGTTCAATATGCAACATAGGTTTATGCTAAATTGGTCACTAGGTTATGCCCGCTTGTTTTTTTGAAAATTCTGACCTTTTTTAGTGATCACAGCCCAACAAAAGGTAAGAGAAGTAACTTATTCAGTGATCACCCCTTTTTAATTGATCACCCCCAAAACAGCATATATGGGTGGCAGTGATTCATAATTTCCTTTGGAATGCTAGTACTGTTTATATTTTGAATTTTTTCACAGTACTTGAATTAAATATATATTAATTAATTATAGAACAGTGTAAAAATTTATTTCTCTGAAATTTTCAAGTGCACATTTTAATTGCTTTCGATTCTAATATAGAGATATAAAGTCTATAATAAACTTTATTTTTATCTCTAAGATTCTATTACGAACAGAAAAAATACCTTTAGCGAGAAGGATGTGCTTGTTTATTTTTTGCACAACAATCGCAAAGTTTTATTTTTTGTAGGAAAAATTGCAATAACCAGCAAATAATGATCCTAAAGCTAGAATATGACATTTTTTTAAATTTCTCAATTGCACTCGCGAATCCCCTGAATTTTTACGCGACCCCCACTTTGGGAAGGCTTGGTGTAGAGTAGCATACTAATTCTTATCTTTTGAGGCAGTTTTAGTAAAAAATAAAATCTGTTCTTCACAATGCAAGTAGGGTTTATTTGGAACAGTCACCGAAAACTTTTCCTGATTGAAATGTATACGTCACACAGATATGAGTTTGTTTTTTTAAAATACAGAATTTTTTATACAAAAGACGAAAATTCAAGATGAAAGGCTATACAATTTAACAAATGATTTAATTCATTTAAATTCAAAACAATGACAAAATAATTTATGCATTTATTTACAGTTATATTCACAAAACAATAAACAACAGTCACAGTGAATTCCAATCAGAAACACGTTTTAAGTAAATACTGTTATTCCTGCCTGAATGGCCTCCGTTATGGTTTTACAGACAATGGAATGACCCTGGGCAGTGTGTATGGAGATCATGGGATGCCCAGTTGTCAGAATCCCCATCTCGGACTCGCTGATGTAGTTCAGAGAAAAGCAGAGAGCGATAAGTCTGGCATCAGATTGGCTGCAGGAGCTGCCAGAAGGACATCAAAGTTGACATCAAACCTCCTTAAGGGAGCTCCACTGCCTGATTTGGAATCAAAGTTGTCCTTCTCTTAGACTGGTTGCCTTCCCAAGTTTAGAGAGCCCAGTCTGCCCCGCTATTTTAACCATGGCTGGGGGTGGGGGTGAGATGGATTCATGCCTTTCCCAAGGGCATTAGTGCAAAGTGAACATAAACAGCCGCGACCAGAGTTTGAACTCGGATCGACGATCCATTGTCTGTGCTGTTACCGCTATGCCAATCGCACCTCCCTAAATACTGTTAGTGTCTGATTTTAAACCTCCAACACAAATTGTATGACAAATCCATTTCTGAATTATTCACACACCCACTCTAAGCAAACTGAAATTTCCCCCCAAAAAGCCAGTCGATTTTACAGGTTCCACATTTTGAGCGACAGTTAAAAAGGAAAATACAATCAGTGACACAGCTGAGCAACTTTCCCAGAAAACCTTGACTTATATAAAATACTAAATGCAACAACATACGTCAGAAGTCATAAAAAAAGAAATTTGTGAGAGGTGAGGTCAGGGTGAAAAAAAAAAAAAATTCAACTTGATCCAGTTGTTATTGAAATAGCAAACTAATACTTGCCTTAATATCGAGATCAACTTACAACAAAAGATTTGTTGCACGTGTTATAGTTGGACTATTTTCCTCGTCTAGTCCAACTATAACACACACAATGTTTAAAACAGCCCGTCTAACAAAATTCAGACAAGAAAAGATTTGTTAATCTGAAAATGATAATGTCAGATTCAGTGCACATTTTACCTCTTTAAACGAGAGAGCTTCACCAACAGACATTTTATGATACACACATTAATTGTAAAAGTATAGGTACACCCTTGATTTTCCAGCACCCTTGGTTCTAGAACCGTGATGGATTATCCATTTTGCTGGGTCAACAGATGTCATGTAACAATAATTCAATAATACACTTTGCCACTAATTATGCATACCTACCTTTAAAGCATTAGGAGTGTTAGAAACTTGAATTGAACAAATATTAAATATGAATTAAATGGTTTTCTCAACACTACCTTTTCTTGCAATGATATGAACTTGTGTTTACACTTTACACTATCATTGACACCTGCACTTTGCTTAAAAGCCATTACTAGAAGCCTGTCAAAAGCTTGGATAAAATCTTTGCCAGTAGCATGAAGGACAATGCTACTATCCGCCAAACAGTCAGCGCCTTGAATGGGGTTACCAGTTCAATTCAAGGAATTACCAGCATGCCTTGCTACCTCGGGCACTATGGCCATTATTCCTATACAAAGTCCCAATAACAACTGCTGAAGCATTGGAGCAAAGATAAGCAGACACCTATGAAGATGATTGGGTTTACCATGGAACTTAAGTAGTGCACCACTAAACAGCACTACAACTTCCTTTTAGCGGTCTCAAAGAAGAGTTTGTCATAATACAGACAAGGATGAAGTGGAGTGCTATCAGGGAACTGCATGTGGCGGAAGAGATGGGATGCAGAGGCAATCACTGTGCAAGGCACTCACAAAAATTGGAAAAAAGTGGGGTCTGCAAAGAGGAGAGCACTAATAGATATCATAGACACAGCCGAAAGATCATCTAGATGGATCTGGGTGAAAAGATTGCAACCCTGGAAAAAGTCAGATTAAAGAAAAAAAGAGCAAGCCATCAACCGGCTAAAAACTAATTAGGCAGAAACACCAAGCCATTGCAAAAACCAAAAAAGCATGAAAAACTAAACTTAAACTCTCTTACCAACTCAGCTAAACTGACAAGTCTTATATATCTGAATTTATTTATTATATATACAATACAAAAATCATCTTCGGTCAGAATAGAAGTAGGGGCAAAGTTTGACCCTGCAATAGCCAGGCCTGTTAACAGCTTTTTGGTGAATTCAAATTATATTCTGTGCTAGACTAAGCTAAGTTTAGTAAATATTTAAAAGATTTTATAATGTAAACACATTGTTATAAACAACTTTACATTATAAAAAATTTATATGAAATTTTTTGTTTAATTTTTAAAATTTTTAATTCATTTTAAATAAAGTGTTTGGGAATGACTGATTTTGATAACAATAACCGCTTGATAACATTATCCGTGATTATAATAAAGATCTTCCTCTGTATTGACCTAAAAATCATGGGTTTCTTGAGATTCTATATCCTTTTTTAAAACAATGAGAAGTTTTGAATGACAAATTTTTCAATAAAATTCAGTAAGTCTACAGATATTGAGTAGTTTAAGAATTAATCACCACTACCCACAACATTGATTTATAGTTGGGTTTAGGTGTTCTGACATTTATATGTATCTATGTATCCAGACTTCACCCAGCCCTAACCATTCATAGTAGAAACTTGAAATTTTGCACACATTCGCCTTAATGAGTAGGGGAAATGTTTATTTTGTTTTTTGAAAATTCCCCCCATAATAGGCTTTTAGACAGGATTCAATATGCAATGTAAATTTATGCTAAATTGGTTTGTGCTTGCTTTTTCTTTTGAAAATTCAGACTTTTTTTTAGTGATCACAGCCCAACAAAAGGCATGTAAAAGTAACTTATTCATTGATCACCACCAACACAGCATATATGGGTGGCAGTGATTCATAATTTCCCTTGGAATGCTAGTTTCTTTTGGCATCTTCTTTATTTTTTAAAAATCACACAGATAGAAGTGTTGGTGGCCGATCAGTTAACAGCATGGAAGATGGACTCGACGACCCGAGTTCAAACTGAATGAGACTGGCGCTAATTAAAATAGCGTATGGTGAAGTGAGTGACACCACTTCAGGTGCTTGTCGCCTCTAAGTCTATTTCACATATCGCAAACTTCAAAGAACTAACCGAGACAGTGAAACTTGTGATATGTTAAGCCCTGGCAAGGATGGCTGATGCCATAGCCAGAGTAAGAGCATTACTTACTTACTTTACATACCGAGAGGAAAAAATGCTACTACTCAAAAAAACTAAGCACAACATAAAAATTACATCTACAAATATTTATATGTACTCAGGTGTTCATAGTTGCTAAACCTAGATAAGCTCTGGGACATCTTTCATGTCTGCTGAACTTGAATGACAAGTTTATGCAAGTTAGATGAGTATATTTTCCAAAGTGTGTGTGTGAGGTGGTATACTATATAACATCAAAGAAACTGTCCCAGATTCACAAATTTGAGAAGTCCAAAGATGAGAGATCACTCACCTTGTCTGCTTACAGACAGACAGCAGGTGGGAAAATCTTAATTGAAGATCAAGACATTGTTCATTTTATGCTACTTTGCTTTTATGAAAGGTCTCCAGTCACCATAGCTTTGAACTATGTCTGAACATTTGTTTTATTGTTCACTGCTACCCACAACACTGGTTTAAATACTGTTGCTGGGTTTAGGTTATTCATATGTTCTGACATTTATATGTATCTATGTATGAAATCAAGAATATGATAATTATAAAGACATTTATTAATTGGGAATCCATGACTTTATAATTATCATATCTATGTATCTATCCGGACTTCGCCCAGCCCTAACCGTTCATAGTAGAAACTTAAAATGTTGTGTGTGTGTGCTTTATACATCCTGCAGTATCAGGCCTACAATAATCATGACGCAGATACAGAAATGAGTCTTTGGAGTTTGACAAATGGTGCTCAAAGAGAAGAGAGCTGCCCTCAAATCCAGTATTAGGCAACGATCATGGCACTGGAGCTGTGTTTACTGGTCTATGTGTGATTCATGCAGCAGTTCTCCTTTAGCATGTACCTCAATGCTCTGGGCCATACCAACTATGCCCGCTGGATCCCAGTTCATCTCCATGACATGACTGAACTACCAACAAGACACCCATGTATTGCCAGAGAATTTAATGCTGGCAATTTCACCAGAGGACCAATCAGGTCTTCTCAGCAATCCCCAGCAGAATAACGCTTGCATCAAGAGTGATGGAGAGGTTGTAGGTCTTACAGACAAACCTGAGGTTGCAGTGCTGATTGAGGACTTTGAAGATGCACACCAGCTCATAGGAAGACGAGATGAGGTGCACCATCATGACCAGACAGCAAGAGTGCAGAAAGCATTTAGGAAAGATATCTGCTCCTCAATCTAATGGAAGAACTGGGCAACCCATTCCAAGAGGAGAGCAAAGACCTGCTTGTCCTTGACACAAAGAGATTGCAGATCCATTGGCAGTGGAGATTGTTAAGAAGGCACAGAATATTAGCCAACAACAGTTCCACTTATAAAGGAATGTCTTATGGAGAGAACAAAGCCCATAACACAATCTACTGCAACTGGTTGAAATGGTTTATTGGGTCAACAACAAAAATGGCAAGTAAGCAGAAGCAGCAGCTGCCATCAATGAAAAGTGATGTTGAGCTGTTCTCACGACTGCCATTATTCAGATGATGAATCCAGCAGGTGCCAAGTCATTTGATGAATATAACTAGCAGGTATTCATCCCATACATCTCTGCACAGCTATGCAGTGTGTCATGTGTAGACATAGTTTTGGATACTTACAAGGATGACTCTCTGAAAGGCACAGCAAGAGTCAAGCATGGAAATAGTGTAAGGAGACGTGTGGTTGGGAAGGCTGCCGTACCAGGAAACTGGCAGAACTTTCTGCAGGTTGACAGCAACAAGACAGAACTATTCAGTTTCCTGTCCAAGGTCCTTCTTGAGGCATTCTGTGAGGAAGACAAGGAAATTGACCTCACTGATGTGAAGGGGGTGCTTAGCTACCTGGCAGCCCACCAAATAGCTGCATGCCTCAGACCAAAGATTTCATGTGCACTTCCAATGTTTCATGCTTTGACAGGCTGCAACACTGTATCTAAATTTACTGGGCATGGAAAAGGGACAGCATGGTCAACTTGGAAGTCACCGACAGAATTGACACAGCTGATGCTGGCAAATAGACCAAAGGAGATCCCAGAGGATGCAATGAATATTATTGAGAGGTTTGTCATACTCCTTTTTGATAGAACCAGCACCAAGTGACTGGGGGTGGATGAAGACAGAATGAATGTATGAGCCCCACTGGACAACATTTCCACAAGCATCAATCCTGAAGCCGATCTCTTGTGGCTGCAAGAGTGGTTGAAGAAAGACCCGCAGGTGCAATAAGGCTGCACTTCAATGCACAGGCCTCTGCTTCTGTGAGGGAAAATGTGCCATCTGACTGTAAGATCTCATTTATTCAAACATTAAAGTGCCATGCCATGGTCTATGGAAAGTTGTCTTGCCGTGATGAACAATTAACATAATCAAGATGTGTTCATAGAATAGTTAAAATAATATACAGCAATTACATTGGTCTGTTTAACTAAATTAAGTAGCATAGTTAATGGCTTCAGTACATTCATGTAATTCAACATTGTTACATGGCATATGTTAATACATAACTGTACTCGCTACTGCTACGGTTTAATAAAGTTTTCACTGTAACATGTAGAGACAATCTCACCATTTTGTTGCGTTTTCTTTCATTGGAATAAAATATATTTTTTCAACTTGTATGTAAACAGGTCTGGTTAGTCACTCAATAGAAACCGTCATGTGACCAATGTCTTTTGATAGCATGTTGTGTTAGGGGTGAGCAATTTAAAAAATTAGAAAAATGGGTGATCAATGAATAAGTTACTTCTATTACCTTTTGTTGGGCAGTGATCACTAAAAAAGTCTGAATATTCATGAAAAAAAAATCGTGAAAGCTGTCGGACACAAACGAAGAGACCAATTTAGCTTAAACTTACATTGAAAATTTAACCCCCACTAAAAACCTATTTAAGAGGGGAATTTCAAAAAGCAAAAAAAAAATGTTTTTCCAAGACATAATAAGGAGTGAATGTTTAAATTTTCAGCTGTCTAGTTCAATTGGTGCAGCCTGTACGCACGTAACATAGCCAGCCAGCCAACCAGACCAACTTGAAAATTGTAGAAACCTATGTTGACAGTTTTGGTTAACTGTTTCTAATATTTGTGGTGCTGAAAACATGGAAACAGCAGCTTGGGGGTTGCCAAAATGTTCTATGCCAGTAACTGCTGGCAGATGGTCCTCAGAATGCCAATCTGCAATGGTCCAATATCCAGATTTCTGTAATGTTCTTATTGTATCTATGCGTCTTCGTTTCTATCTGTAGTAGCTGTGTTAGATCAGAATGCGTTTCGATTCGTAATCGTGTTTAAGCGTGTTAAGAAAGGATAAACAAAAGAACACATGTTGATAAGAGCTATGCTTTAGCTGAACTGCGCCTTTCCTGTTCCTACTTCCGGGCCCCATTTCTGGGACCGGAAACGGAATAGGGGCTGCTGGGTGCTTGCTTAGGCATGTTTATTTATTTAACAGGTATAATGTTTATATACATGTATGATTTCTTCTAAATATGTTAAGCTATATATCTACCAAATTTGGCGCTTTCATCACAAAATGAACAATAGGTTCAATCCTCACTGAATTCCCCACACTTGTGGCCTTGTGCCGTACTAAGCTTATATATCTGGTAATCTAATCGTGTGGATAAAGTACCTATCTTTTATTTTAAGCTAAGCGGTGTTTGGTAATCAAATCATATTTTCACACAAACTTGGAAAGTAGTTATTTAATTAGCTCCCCACAAGGGCACAATGTGACAAGGGCACAATGTGACAAGGTCCCATACACATACGTGTGAGCATTGGGCAGGAACAAAAAATTGCTCATCCACCGCAAAGAATTTTGCAACGGCATCAGGCCAAGCTACGAGACACCCTGAGACTGAGCATACTTTACAACTTTTAGGCCACAGTGACACTTTTCTAGGTGGGGTGGGAGAGGTGCAAAGCATATATTTTCGAGGGGGGGGGGTCAAGAGGATATATCTTGATGGCAACCGTGTTACACAACGATAGGCATAAAACTGGTAGAGAAGGTGCTGCACTCGCCGCCACTTGTAGTGTAAGAAAATACAACCCACTGTATTATACAGATGCGAGATGGTGCACTTGACTGTTGACAGAAACTCATGATCTGACCACAGGGCGACACAACAGAGAGAACACCAGCGAATAATAATAAATTCTTTTTATATGGGAACATTAAGTTGGCGTTACATAAAACAATTGTACTGCACCATTATGCTCTATTGACTATAAGGTTCTAACTTTCAAACCCCCCGCCCTCGGTGAGAAGGCCTGATCCAGGAAGGCCGGGTGCTAGAAAAAAAACTTCAGAAATTAGAACGTAAAATAAATGTACTTTAAGGATGGAGAGAGAAAAAAAAAAAAAAAAAAAAAAAAAAGAAAAAAAGTGTTATAGGGAGGGGGGTGTCTTCAAATATTTTTAAATGAAAACTTATCTCCAATCTCCAGAAACTGTTTCAGTTTTTTTAATACCGCAACTAAGAGACTGCACTTGGGAACCTGGACACTAGGACGTTGAAATCCAGCTTAACCGATATAATTCATTGTTCAAACCCACATAAATTTATTTTTTTTTTAGACCAGAATTAATCAAAGGGGATTAATATTGTCAGTGATAAGTGGTTGATGCTAGGGATAAGTGGTTGATGCTGGGGATTTTCCTTTTGTTTGTGTCCGGACCGTCAGCGCAAAATGGCCTTAGAAAAATCAATGGCTTTTCGCTGCTAAAATAACCCGAATCTCTTAAATAAAACAAAAAGAAATTAATAAAAAGATCATTCATTGTTTTAGTTTTAATCTATGTTGAAAAAGGGTCTGCCCCTCATGCAAACTAAAATCATAATCTCAAAAAGAAAATTAACAGACTGACACACACACACACAGACTATTTGTCAGAACGAAACATTCATTTTGTCGGGTCACAGTCGAGAAGTTACGAACCACAATATTTTCTGAGATAAAGTAAACAAACATGAATCATTGAATAGGTCCAGTGGGAAAACACAAAAAATCGAGGGAAACTTTGATTATTTCTTTACTTTTCTTTGCAACATGAAAAAAGATAAAATGATAAAATAGGATGAAACTCTTTATGGCTTTTTTTATCACACAAAACAAAAAGAAAAAAGGACAGGTGGCATGAGACAAGTGTTTAGTTTTATGATTGATTGAAAACAATAGATTTTACGCAAAGTTAAGTGTAACTTTAACTTTTCTTTTTCTAAAGTTTTTTCCGTATTTTGGGAATAACTCCATTTTTGAGAAAAATTGAGTACACTTAAAGTTACACTATCGGGAAGCACTGGATTCTATTCAACACTTAGCACTGCCAGACCAATATATCGGACTCGATAACGTAACCAAAAACAGTACGGTACTTTTGGTCACGGTCAAAAAGGCCATAGCGCTAAAACGGAACAAGAACAGCTTTTGGATAGTCTTGAGAAAAATTAAGTTTTAAATTTATGCCTACGTTTATTTAAACAAAATTTTAACCTCAATTTTTCTCAAAAATGAAAAATTTCCCGAAGAAGAAATGGTCATATTCATTCAAAACATATCAAAAAGAAAAAGATTTTCCTACAAGAATTACACATTACTACTTTCACTAAACCGAATATTTACCTTGTTTGTGTACACGTACTTTTAAAAACTTTTATCTTTTAACCAGATTCAGGTTTATTTTTTTAAATGATTAAAATGAATTATACTAACCTGATGTAGTTAGTCATCCGATCCCCATTGACATAGTACATGATATTTCCATGTATAGAATCCAAACGCGGATCAGGTTTACATTTCCGGGGAAATTTGTTGGTCTGATAACAATTTTCGGTAGAAGTCCAGTCCTCTTCTTCTACTTCTTTGGTATCATCCTCAGTGGAAGCAGCCACAGAAGCAGACTGTTCTTGAGTGCTATCGATTATTCTTCCCCCCACCCTGGCATAATATCCGATCAGTAGTCCCAAAAGAAAAGTAAGTAAGAAAGCACACCCGAACAGAAAAAGAGCCGTAAACAAACCATTTCCCCACCCGTAAAACCGGGAACAAATTCGTTGCCTTCTTCGAACTATCTTCGGGGGAAAGGAACTGTTTGATAAGTATTCTGGTCTTTTATTATTATTTGGGAAGTTACATTTAGTATCATTGAAGTCATTACAGCTACTAGATGAGGATAAGGTCGGTGAAAGTCTTTGTTGGGACCCTAAGTCTGGTTTGCTTATATCCGGATAGGAACACCTGGTTTGGTGGTCAGCTTTTAAAAGACTCCTCACTTCGCTGTCTTTGTCCATTTCTTCAGAAAGTGGGGCTGGAATCGTTGTCCAGGGTCTGACCAACAAAGTACTAGACTCTACAGTCGTTGCACTTGTGCAATTCGTACCCCTGTTGTAGTGACTTGTCGGCGACACTTCACAAAAACATTCCTCCGTCGCCATATTGCTAGTCGTGTGTTCACCTGAGTTGCTAATTACAGGTTAGCAGTAGAAGCAGGACACAGCATTAATAGGACAAAAGAAGGCTTTCCCCCTCTTTTACATCATTGGGGTAGGGGTCCCTGGGTGTACTTATTAGTAACACATGCGTAGGGGGGAGGCTGATTGCTTCTTTGCTAAAAATATAATACAATTTAGAATAAATAAATATTAAGTTTACTGTCGGTCGAGGTGATTTTTTTTTTACCAGCCAGGTAATTTTTTAAACTTAAATTAAAAGACAGCCTTACATTGTCTAGCCACGTTGTTCGCTAGCTGTGATCATAAAGCGATATCGGATAGCAGTTCGGTTCATTGATACACATTCATAAGTTACTTTCTGTTTTGTGGTTGTTGTTACCTGTCCTGTTTATATTTTGTCTGACCTAGAGCAATTAATTAAAGTATGCTACGTAGGTGATGTGAAATGTACATTAAGTGAGTGAGTGAGTGTCCTAGTGGAGGGAAGAGAGAGAAAAGTGTTGAACTTTTCTTCACATTATTGTCCATACTCACTCCACAGCATTGTTTTTATTTATTATTTTTATTTCACTGTGGCTTTCGGTTCAACTAATAAGTCAACAATATAGACTTATAAATATACACACATACAAAAAAAATACTTAATAGTTACATTGTTGTTACTTAATCGCACCTGTGTACAACCTAAAACCGCATATTTCAGCAGTCACGGGAGCAGAGTAACCCGAATGTCCACGATACAAAGGTATAAGCTTTCTTACACTTCCCCCCCTTCTACTTCTTACCACCTCTCTCGACTTCCTGAACCATAAAAACTCAACGAGAAAGTAGAAGAGGGGTTACCCTGGAGGTAATGAATATCAAAAGCGTAACAACAATGCAGGAAGTGTTGAATTCCGGGGTGATAGCCGAGTTGGCAAAACGGCGAGTGTCAAGAGAGATACACGGTTCAATTCTTGTCAATAGGCAGGACCGGCCTAAGGTACCGGCAACACGGGCAGTCGCCCAGGGCGCGAAGTGCTAGGGGTGTATGTCCTGTGTCTGAGATAGGACTTTCAAAATACAAATGGAAAAATGAATAAATTAAAC